>JASGAU010405191.1:0-10296 GCA_030220045.1 Australoheros facetus
TGGTGGACGGACATCGTAGTGGTGGACAAAAAAAGGAAGAAAGTTATGGTGATAGATGTTGCAGTACCAAGTGACGGGAACATCAAGAAGAAGGAACACGAGAAGCTCGACAAATACCTAGGACTCAGAGAGGAGCTGGAAAGGATGTGGAAGATGAAGGTAACAGTGGTCCGAGATCTCTGTCCAGAAGAGCACAATACTGGGAACAGCTAAGATACTGCGCAGGACCCTCAAGCTCCCAGGCCTCTGGTTGAGGACCCGAGCTTGGAGGGCAAAATAGACCGCCTGTAGGGGCGAGCTGGGATTTTTATATATATATATATAAATTTTTTTTTTAGTAATGACCCTGGAAAAACATTCTGCTAAATCATCAAAAAGAAAAAAAGCAATATAATTAGTCAAACATAAAAAAAGACTAGCCATACACTGATGGCTACAGTGGACACAGATACACAGCCTCTGTACCTGTAATATTCATCCTGGGTGAGGGAGTGGTGGTGATGGTGATGGATCCACTGTTGTTCCAGGGCCAGTCTCTGGATCTGCAGCTCTGCACTCTGGGCCTGCTGCATGGCCTGGAGCTGATGGGCTGCAGACATGGGGCCGGTGAGGGAGGAAGGCTGGGGCAGGTCACGGAAAGGAGCGCCTGTCACCAAAACAGAGGGGAAAGAGCAGCAGCAGCAAGTGGGAAAGGGAGATAGGAAAACAGGGATCATTCATCACTGCCAGAGTCAAAATGTTTCTTCTTTAGCTTTCAACACTGTGTTTTTAGAGAATAAAACTGAACTAGTACATGGACGAGAAGCCTTCTCCTCACCGAACAGCTGTTGGCGGAGCACCTCACTGTCAGTGAGGGGGTGAGCCAGGATAGGGGTGCCTAGTGTGGCTCCTGGGTAAGGGAGGCGTGCCAGTGGAGAACCCGATGCCAATGGGTCCATCAGGGGGTGAACCCCGCCCGCCGCTGGATGCCAGTGATGTAATAGGAAATACAGGAGATTATTGTTGCTGCATTACAACAATGTTTTTAACACTTAAAAGACTTTAGATTAGATTGTACTTTGGTAAAAATATAAATTCTCCTTTGATAAGCTCGCACCACCCATAAATAATCCAATATTACAGATTTTAATTTGGCTAATCTCCCCTTTAAGGTCATGTAATTTTAGAGCACTATCTCGTGCATCTGTGATAGGCTCTGGATCTCTTTCCATTTTGAAGAAGTGGACAAATTCACGAATAGACAACTCTGGCAAGAACGGGTGGGCCAATATTGTGTTGTTGTTGCCAAAAGAACAATATGTTTTCAATAAGCTGTGTACCGGCGTCCACTGGTACGCATCATAATTGAGGTTGTTTCATCCAAATGTTTTCCGTCAGATGCCTCAGGATGCAACAACAGAACTCACCAACAGGGATGAATTCAAAACAACGAGCATGCTCTTTGTTGCGCTCCTGACCTGATGTGTCACCTTTGGGCTTGGACACGAATACGAAGACCAATAACTTTATTGATCCCAGAGGGAAATTCATATGTCTGACATAGCTCATCTGCTATTTGTGTGAGAACTGAAAAGCCTGATGGCTGTGGGTTCTGTATCTCTCCATTGTAAAACGGAGAGAGAGAGAGCAGGCTTTACTACTGAAAACAGCTGCTAGTTCTTTGGGTTTTAACCACAGACTCAATTCTAATCACCAGGGATGATCCTCGACATGAAAGTCGGGTCGGTTTGACACAAAAGTTGATGTTTGCTCTTTGCAAAAGTTCGAGGTCACGCACCACACAGTGCAAATGGTCAAAGTGGGACTTCACAGAAGCTTTCTAACTATAACAGCAGCGCTGGAAGCAGTCCAGAGGTTCAAATGGAAATGACCTTAAAGACAACATCAGCCAAATTCAGTAATCATTTTTGTTTTTTATGAAAAAAGTCTAGAACCTTTATGATCGCACCTTCTATATAAACTTGTTAGTGTGTATTGAAAATGTCAATATGCACAAATTGAATTTAAAGATGGGTGAGCTAGTTATTTACTCCCAAACAGAGGTCTGAGTCTCTTTAAGATCTCTTGATAAAACAAATGTCTTTGAATAACACTGGTCAGATGTTTCAGAGACAACTATGCAATCGCAGGAAAGCTGTATTCAATGCTAAGCTAAACTAATACAAAAAGTAATTATACTGGAGTTAAGGGATAAGGCTGGCACTGTTTTTTGTTTTTCCAGTGAGCAGAACCATCAGTGTGTTCTGTCAACACTTTCCGACTCCCATGCTCATTTTGGATGTGCTCCTAAGATAAAGACGAAAATCTTTTAAAATGGGTCACAAATATATTTTTTTTGTTTTCCTAAAAATTTGCATTTGTTTTTGGTTGATTTCAGACACATTTGCTGCAACAAAAAACATTGTACAGTACCTGTATTCAGTGTAAAAAAGGAACACGTCCAGCTTTGAAATTTTCTTTCTAATAGTGTCTATGCTCTACGGAACACCACCAGCCCTATCCTTTAGGTTCCCAGTAACAAGTTCTCTAAGATGAACTTTTGACTCCAAAATTTTCTGAATGACACTTCTGTGAAATTTGAAGATTGGTGAGCCAATATAGACGACAGCATAGTTAGTAGCAGTGGGTACCTGTGTCTTGCTGGTGCAGGTGAAGATGTGAGTGGATGTGTGAATGCTGGTGATGATGAGGCGTCACATTTAACATCTGAAGACGCCCCAGATTCTCTCCTCCACCTCCTCCACCTGTATCGCCTCCATTTCCCCCTCCTCCTCCGCCTCCTACACTTCCTCCCCTTTCTCTCTCCCTCTCTCTTTCTCGCTCTCTGTCCCCAAAGGCCGGCAAAGCTGCTCTGTCCCTCTCCCTCTCTCTTTCTCCACTCCGTTCTCGCTCATAAGAGGCAGGAGAGCGAGTGGGAGTGGGGTAGGTCTCAGGGGGAGCGGCCGGGGCAGGGGCTGGTGGCAGATGAGAGGACAGGGAGCTGAGAAAGGAAGAATGGGGGACAGGGTGGTGAAGTGAGGCGGCGTTGGAGGTCGGCGGGGCAGGTTGAGGAGGAGCCGAGGGAGGAGCGGCAGGGGCAGCTGGGGCAGTCGGGGGAGCAGGTGAAGGGTGAGAGGGGAGTGTGGGTGGGAGGAGCGATGAAGGGGGTGGATTTGACAGGGACTGTGGAGCAGGAGGGTTGGAAGGTCGAGTTACAGGAGCCAGGGTTGGGTTCTGGAGGTGAGGTGGGCCAAGTGGAGCTGGCGGAGGAGGAGTGCCATAGATTGATACCTCATTACTTCCTGTTGCACTTCCTCCAAGAAGCAGGGAGTGTGCGTGTGCATGTGCATGTGCATGGGCATGGGCATGGGCATGGGCATGGGCACTGGCATGAGCATGAGCATGAGCATGAGCATGTGAATGTGAGTGAGCAAGAACTGCAGGATCAGGTATAGACCCTGGTGGGTAAACCCGATCATCACTCTTAAACTCGAATCCTGGCTTTATTCGATCTCGGTGTGCAGCCACTGCATGAGGAAAGCCAACACCTCCTAATCCCGCACCCCCAATCCCTCCAGGTACTGGGCCTCCTGCCACTCCAGGGTGACCACCAACACCTGGACCACCTTCTAGGCTGCCACCATACAAAAATCCTAAGATGGCTGCTGCAGTAGCTGCATCAGTGGGCAGGTGGTGTGGGTGGCCTAAAGCATGATTCTGAAAGTGAGGAAGGAAAAATGAGGGGTGGACATGGGGATGACCATGATGAACTTGTGGGTGGTGTGCCGGTGCACGACTTGCTGCCCCAAGTGGAGACATTGCATGTGGGCGAGCATATTCACTCAGAGTTCTCAACGCTGGGGTGTCAGGGCCTAAATATGGTCCTCCTAAACCTATTCCCAGGGCCGCCTGAGGGCCGCCAACCACTGCTGGTGACCCACCCATGGATGGTAAGAGGAGGGAGTGGGGAATAGAGTGAGAGAGGGTGGGGTGGAGATGGTGTGCTGGAGGAAGGTGAGCATGAGGATGTGAGGGATGATGTTGGGGATGAGGGGGAGGATGGGAGACAGGGTTGCCCGAGGAAGAAGCGGAAGAAGATGAAGGGTCAAGGATGATCGAGGATGAGGTGGGAAAGAAGAGTGAGGAGCCCTGGCGACCTCCTGCTGGAATGCTGGCATCCTTCTGCTGCTGAAGAGAAAACAGGAGAAGACAGTATATATCACATGTACTCTGGTCTGCTGTATTCCCCTTCCATTAAACCGACCAATTTAATCGACATCAAATCCATTAAATCTGACACGATTATGACCCTGAAATGCGCACACCTGTAGATGCCGATCAAGCTCCCTCTCACGCTCACGCTCCCTCTCCCGTTCCCTTTCTTTCTCTCGCAGGTCTCTGGCGCGCTGCTCAACCTCCCTGCGGGCCCTTTCAATCATCTCATTCCTCTTCTTCCACAGTTTGGAGCCGTCTAGCGGAACAAAGAGGACATCGCTGCGGGCACAGGAGTTCCCACTGCCGCGGTCAAGCACCTTGTGAAACCTAGAATCATGAGAGACGCCAGTGAAGTACATTATTATTACAACCATCAGGAGTCAGCGCCAACATAACAATTATTGTTACTGTTAATTACAGGGAGTGAACACATTTACAATCTCAATTAGGCTGACTTTACCGTGCTGATTGGCTGGCGTGGATAGGAATGTCTACAGGTTTTGGTTCAGGCGAGGGACTTCTCAGCACAGGTGGTGGACTTTCACTCTCTTCCCTGTCTTCTATTGGTTCTTCCTTAATGACTGGTGTGGGAGGGGGACCTGATTCCAAATGTCCATCTCCACCAGGGAGTGAAGAACTGGAGGCGGGTGTAGAGATGCCATTGTTGTTGTTGGCAGAGTTGCTAAGAGGTGGAGGTCCCTTTGAGACATTCTGAGGCGAGAGTGACTGCGAGTTGGTATTGCTGCTGTTGGGTGCGCTACTGTTGCTACTGCTGTTGGCCATGTTACTGCCATTGTTTCCATTAGAGTGGTAAGATCCACTGAAAGGTGGGTGGTTGTTCAAAGTGCTGTGATAAGTGGAAGGGCGGCATCCAGGTGAACAGCTGGATGGCACACCTGTTGCTGGAAGTGGCATGCTGGCTGCAGAGGAGGAGCCAGGGGGAAAAGATGAGAAAGCTCCCATCTGATTGGTAGATGGGCTGGGTAAAGGAGAAAGGGGTGTCGGAGGAGTCTGGGCAGAAGACTGGTAGTGTGGAGGACGTACACTGGGTGCCATTCCTGAGGGGGGAGGTTGGGCATGGGAGGCTTGAGGTGGGGGCAGAGAAGGCTGAGGTGGTGGAGGGGGATAAGGAGCATTCAAAGGGTGTCCATGATGACTGGAAGAGGAGGAAGGAGACAGTGCAGGAGGCTGACTTGGGCCACCACGGTTTTGGTATAGAGAAGACTCTCGCAGACTTGAGTCCCTCTCTCTGTCTCTGGGCCCAGATTGGTAGTGGGGATGAGGTGGGTGGGGGTGCTGTGTTCCTCCAGGTCCTGAATACTCTCGTCCCAGGTTTGGCGTTACCCCAGGGGAGTTTAGGTACTCTCGATTTGGACCAGTGGAAGGAGGTGCACCAGCAGGAAAGTCTTTTCCTCCAGTGGGTGGATATTCCCTGTGAAAGTGGTCTCCCCCAGAGGAGGGCGTTTGTGCCTGGTCCATGGGAGGAGGTAAGTCCCGGTTTGATGAGTTTGGGGGATGTGGGTGGGGGTGTGGTGGCAAGGAAGGATGGGCAGGGTGACTAGGATTGTTTTGGGGTGATGCAGGTGGGTCACGGTTCAGCATGGGGGTGACAGGTAGCCCGCTGGTTGAACTTGGGGGGTTTCCCTGTGGGATGGAGTTGTTGTTAGGGTTACTGCTGCCTACAATATCTCTTGTCTGGCCCCCAAACTCACCCCATCTGCTTCCATCTTTGTCTCTGGGATGCCCCCCGCTGGCTCCACTGGGGCCAAAGTCTCTACTCTGGTTTTGGTTTGGCAGATTAAACTCCCTTCCTCCTTCACGCTCCCTTTCACGCTCCCTGTCTCTGAAAGCCGGACCAAAGTCTCTTCTTTCTGGACCCAAGTTAGGACCATCTCTCCCAGAACCTTGGAACTCCCGATTCTGACTGACTGACAGACCCCCAAACTCTCTGCCTTGGATGCTGTTGGGCCCACCCATCCCACCACAAGAACTGTTACTATTTGCCCCGCTGCTATTGTTGCTGCTGTTCGGAGTGGAGAATTCCCGGTTGATCTCCCTCCCCCCACACTCCCCCCTCACTCCCCTCTCCCTCTCTCCTGCAGCCCCCCTCTCTCTGTCCCCTCCCCCTCCAGCATACCTGGGAAGGTACTCCCTGTGAGGGTGGGGGTGAGGATGGGGGAGGTAAGAGGGGTGGGAAGAGGAGTGGCGAGAGGATGGAGGGTTGTAAACAGAGGGAAGTTGCTGCTGCTGAACTGGGGGCTGGTGCTGTGGTTGGTGTGGGTGGTGGTTGCCAGGGTAACGGGTGTAGCCCCAGCTAGCCTGGCAACCAGTTGCTGTGCCACCCTGCCAGCCGGCGGAGCTGTAGTGGTGAGGGTGGGTGGAGGGTTGGGTCTGCGGTTGAGACTGGGACTGAGGCTGGGGGCCGGTCTGTGGCAGCAGAGAAGGAGGAGTGGACTGAGACTTGTCCAGGAGTTTGTCTCCTTTTTCTAGTTTGTCTCTTTCTGTCTTAACCTCAGTAGGTATGTTTTGTCCCCCAAGCTCCAACGGCTTCAGGGCAGGTGGAGGAGGAAGCGGAGGGGGAAGGGCATGGGGAATGTTGGGGCTGTTATGGGAATAATCTCCTCCGGAGATAGTCGTCTTGGTCACGCACTGTGTGCTGGCTTTGGAAGTCAATCTGCTGCTGCTAAGTGCAGCATCAACGCCTGTCGGTCCGCTGTACTCAACTTTACACATCAGCTTGGAGTCCAAGGAGAAATATGACTTTCTCCCACTATTGCTGTCATTTGATGAATCTCCTGCTCCACGGAGAGAGGGAGTCAGACCAGAGGAAGAGCAGGGAGTGGAGGGGGGCTTAAGAGAGGGGCAGTCCTCAATTCTTGCATCCACATCTCGCTTTTCTCCATCTGCACAGGGCTCCTCGCCCCTTCCCTCCCGCAACACTCTTCTATCCTCTCCTGTCACCTTCCCCGCGCCACCTTCTTTGCCTTTCTCCCGGTCTCCTTGCTTTGGTGAATCGGGGCCATCAGATTCGGAGTCCAGGCTACCCAAAGGGGAGGCAGAGAGACTTGGAGATGAGGAACGATTGTCCTGGTCTATATCCCTCCCGCTGCTCAGACTGCTACTGCTATTGGCTAGGCTCCCTACAACTGAACTCCTGCTGCCCTGAGATTGGCCGTCTTCATTGTCACTCTCACGGGATTGGCTGGCAACTGAGGGTGGAGGTGGGACAGTGGAAGGAGCTGAGGTGTCAGTCGAGTGTGTTGATGTTGGAGGGTTTGGAGTAGGGGCTGAATCCTAACAAGAAAAGATGATTTGTGTGTGAGGTAAAAACTTCAATTGTAATATTTGCTGTCTATGTAATGGCAGAAGATAATGATATATCTAGCTGAGACATCACCTTTTAGGTGATTTAGTTGAATCAAAGCTTTGTAATAGGTCTTTATATAACAAGTTGATGAAATGTAACACAAACCTGAACTTTCTGCCTCTTTGGAGGAGACACAAGTTCCTCCCCCTCACTCTCTGATGAATCATGCCCTTGTGATCTGCGACTGAAGCGATTTCCAGCCAATTCCTCACCAGTACCTCTTTGCTAAAACAACACAAGACTTTTAATTCTGTAGTGACGCTTTTGAATCCCTAATAGGCCTAGGTCTGTTTTTAGAACAAAGCCTCGCTCGCATGCACACTCTCACATACACACATCAGTGTCAAACATGAAACATCAAAGATTTCAAAGTGCTACGGTGTAAAACACACAATCTAACAATCCTAACACTGCAAGGGGTACGTCTCTTGCAATCACACGGATGACTCATTCACTGACAACACATACGCACACAAATTCAAGAAACAGAGGCAGGTCTTTATTGTTCATTATGCACACATTCACATTAATGTATGGCCCAAACAGTAACAGGAAAAAGGAGATAAAAGAGGAGGGCTCTAACCGTCTGTCTGTCATTGCGTTCAGGGCGAGAGGGGCTGGGGTGCGGGCGTCTGCCCCTTCTTTCCTCACTTGCCCCCCGCCGTCGCCCACTGCGCATGGGCATCTGTGAAGCAAAGTGCAGCAAAAGAGGAAAACATGGCAAGTGGGGAAAGTGTTAAACTGGGGCAAATATAGAGAAACATTGCAATATGCATGGAGAAATAAAGAAATTATTGAAGCAAACATAGAGTTAAATCATGCTGAAGGAAAGTCAACCTCGTTCAATCCAAGGTGGAATTTAACAAGGATGACAAGATGTAGTGAATAAAAAAGGGGGAAGGTGAGAGGAACAACAGGAGGACATAGGGAGAAGGAAGGGGGGGGGGGGTCAAATTTACATGTGGAATCTGTTTTTAGACAGCCTCTTGCAACCATATAAATAATTTACTTCTTAGTTACTCAGGCTATTTTGAAATTTGATCACATATTGAAGTAATTATGATCTCGAAGCAGTAATCAAGAGTTAGGCAGGTACACAATCCCTGACATCATTGTGAAAAGCAGACACAGGCCTTATGCATACCGATTCTTTGTGTGTCCTTGTTTTCATTATTTCTTCTTTATAACATCCATTTTACAACACAAGCCATTGCAGGGACTGAACTGGTTCCAGCTGCTTACTGACAAGACTGTACTACACGACGAGAGCTACCGAAACCTGTGAAGAAGCATAAACAAAGAAGGCATGGGAAACCCAATGAGAATACAAGGCTGTGCATAGCATAAGTTCTTGAAATGATGGCAGCATTTAGTATCATAACTGAGTGCAGTGTTCAAGAATTTGTGGCATTATGAAAACATCTGAGTTTACAACTGCAAAAGCACAGTTACAACATTTAAATTCCCAGCATGCTTCTCACTGTATCGGCACAACTGCTTTCCATTGGGCTCACAACAGCCTGCTCTCTGCACTCTTGTTTTCACCCAAAACCTAGCACCACAATAGGTTAACCCACTGTGACTGATAATACATGCAGAGCAGAAAAGGTGCAGATTGGTAGACTTCACTTCGGATCGCAGTCTGCAGAAAAACTCCAGCAAAACATCTTGGGAATATGCGGCCACACCCCCCTCCTTCCACCTTCACAACAACAGCCCAAACCCACAGCCACTTGTGGTTAACCCACATGACCTGGTTATGGCCAGCAGAATCACATGCATATTTATCCAGCCAGCCAGCCACCCATTAGGGAAAATGCATAGTGTCAAGATCTTTTACCCATCTGACTGACAACGTAGCCCGACTACTTCACAGGGGCCCGTCTAATCCATTCATTCATGTACCACTATGATGAAAAAATGGCTCATGTATATTGAATGAGGATATAAATAGTGCATACCGCTGGATGAAAAAAAGAATAGTTAGCAGAGCTGTGCTGTGTAGTCTGTAAATATGTCTCTATGTGTGTTTATTTAAAGCAAGTAAAGCCTGTAACAGCCTCACTACACATGGCTATGCATTCATTAGAGCGTGCTGCAGTGACTTCAGTTTTTAGAGTAAAGTCTTCATCACTGTACACACTCTCTACGCATATTTAGAGGCGATGTAGTGTATGTGTGTATGCACAGTCCCCTAATTCACACACGACTAAGTTCATGACACTGGAGTAGAAGCATTCAGTCTGCCTGGTTGGTTTCTGTACACACACACACACACACACACACACACACACACACACACACACACACACACAATGCATCTCAGTTACAGGTGGCAGCTACTGGCCTATCTGTGGTCCACTGGCAAGTCCTTGGCTATGGTCAGTAAACAACTGCATTTACGCCGCAAGTTCCCCTCTCCACGCATATGTACACACATGCATGCATGCAGCACGTACATTATCAACAAATTGGCCACTGCATGTGATGCAAAGCAGCAGCATGCAGTTGCTCTGCTTACATCACCAGCGAGCAGGGCACTGCAACGACTGTTTCTTCTTTCTTGCTGCTAATGTTATTGATACACATGCAGAGGAGACCGGCCAAAGCTGCTCTGTGGTCTGCCTTACAGACCATCCACAACGGGGTAGAGACGTGTTCAGCAGCACATACATGTTCCCGGTCAGAATGGATGCCTGTGCAGTGCTGTTTCTAGACGCTGCACATCTTAAAAA
>JASGAU010405192.1:0-16621 GCA_030220045.1 Australoheros facetus
GCATGTTTGTCAGTTTTATGCACTGTGTAATCACGCATGCAGTTGATGGTAAAACATAACCAGTGTAAAGCAGGTTTGTAAGTGGTTCTTCTGTGGGGCTTATCAGATTTTTTTTTTACCAGTGTCTTCTTTCTTTTATAAACCCTTTCTAGGGAACATTTTATAACGGTTTGTCAAAATTAACTCTAGATTTAGTACATGAGGGGCCGGCTGGATCACCCCAAAAACTAACCATCTTTTAGTGTAGATTTTTTTTATTAAAAGAAAGTTATGTGAGAGGTTGGGAGTCTTGAATGGTCTCACAGGGACTGGATGTAATGAGAATTTTTTTCTCCCCCCTCTTGGACCTTTTTACGTTGAAATGTGAACACTTGCGTTTGAATGCAAACTGTTCCATCGCTTTTATATTCACACTGACACTCTTTACACTGCCAACAGAAGCATAGTTTAAAGGCATTTTTTAATTCGATTATTTTGGGAACATAGTTTTGTATAAGAGGTTCATTGCTCTATATTTTTCTGTTATCTTTTTTCATTTTATTTTATTTTTTTGTACTAATTCGCATTTTTGTAACCATAAAGATTTAAGCTAAAATAAATTCTCTAAGTAGCACAGTGGTGTTGTGTTCTTTTGGACCTAATACTCAAATGTTTCTTGGTGCTTTGCATGTATGGATTATGAATGCAAAACCAGCGCTATCTAAAGGCCCATCCAGCTGGATGGAGCTCTGTCATGCCAGTCAAATGTGTGGTTTATTAGCTGCTGGTTTGTGTGACCACATTACAAGCTGAAAGGTCACAGGCGATGCAGCATCTCTAGACTGTGAGTAATGAGGCATCAAATATTTCACCTCTAGACTGTTTTTAATAGTCTTAAAAAGTTTATTTTTCTAATATAGTAGCAGTCTTCTGGTGGAAGTGTACAGGACACCAATATGGGGAGACTTCAGATTATATCCATTTTACTATACTCAGGTGAGTATTTGTAGCAAGGAGGTTTCAAATAATCAGTATAATCCATAATCTTTTTTTATAGTTAATAAATGGACTTCTTTTTTTAATTTGGCTGGATGTCAGAAAATATTTTGCGTGACAAGTTTTAGTTTAGAACCGTGAAACTAAAAGGCAGCAAGTCCAAGTTTTTAGGAATATGGTGAATTATAGTTTAATCATGTGTGATAACTGATCAGTAATTAATCAGTTTGTTGTCAGTTCATTAACCCGAGACCCTCTGGTCTCACATGTTAACATTACATTTTGGCTTATCAGCACTTTATACTTGTTCTGCACAAAGTGTTATAAACTTCACTGACTTTATTGTGTCATGTAAAATATGTGGACTATAGGACATTGGAATACTAAATGAGAGAAGCAGCAGCCAGATAAGGCACACGGGACAGGAAATCCAACATGTTTGTTGTTAAATATTATTTGTGACCATATCAGGTGTTACTCAATTTGTAAAGTATAGTCTGAATAGTTTGAACACATTTTTTTTTGGTGTTTTCATATCAAAATTGTTCTCACCCATCACCCCTGTTTTGAAACACAAAAGAGTATTTTTCCTCATGTTTATTAACTTGTTTTACAACTACTTTAAATATGAGAGCCTGTTACAAACACAAAACGATTGCAATTTATTCCACTTTAATGAAATGTATGGGTACATGAAATTATTCTTTTTGTGTAATCATGGTACAAATGTGAGATGATGATGGTGTGGAGAAAACTCTGTAAAACAGCTGATGCTTCCTGATTGGCTGGCTGCTTATGCAAAAAGCCTGTAAAACAAACAAACAAACAAACCTTTGTGTCCTTCCTCAGCTCTGACGTTGAGGCACAGCGCTGCACAGCGAGAATATTTCATCCAGTCCAAAAATCTCACCTGGAGTGACGCCAGAAACCGCTGCAAGGTACAGGTTGAACCTGATATTTATGCACAGACAGGTTGAAACATGAGGCTACGCTACTATGCTGTCAGTTTTATTCACCAAGGCACATATGTGAGGGGATTCAATACAGCACTTGTCAAATTAAAAATTTCCATTGTGTGCAGTACTAATTAGAAGATGTACTTCCTTAGGTGACATTTAGATTTAGTTATGATCAAGTTTATGTTTGAGATTTTATTTATTTTTCATTTCATTTTTTTGTGTCTCTTGAATGTTAATTTATTTTATTTTATTTTATTTTTTTTGCCTTGGCAGTTAACACAAATTCAACAAGAACTTATAACCATTAACTTGGTTTGGTCTTAAACTGATCTTGATGGTTGAGTAATATAATTAGTAATAGTTTATATTTGCTTTTGTGATTAGCAGTGGTTCCAAATAGAAAAGCAACAAGATGTCTGAAAAAATCAGTTCAGGTTTATTTATGTGGCACCAAATCACAAATGACCTCAAGGCACTTTATACTGTAAGGTAAAGACCCCACAGTATTTTGTAGAAAACCCCAGCAATCAGATGACCCCCCCTATGAGCAAACACTTTGCAATAGTGGGAAGGAAAAACTCCCTTTTAACAGGAAGAAACGAGGCTCAGGGAGGGGCAGCCATCTGCTGTGACTGGTTGGAGGTGAGGAGTAAGAAGAGGAGAGTGCGCAGGGATAAAACACAGACTAAGGCAGAGAGATTCATTTAACATTTTGATCCTTCTGATAACCAGGTCTCTGTAAGGCAGAATAAATCAATATTTTAAGCAATTATTAAATCATATGGCAACGGTGACATAGAAGAGCATGACCTAATCTTTAATAGTCTACATTTAATTGTTTTACTCTTTGGTGGAGTTTTTTTCTTTGAGATTTTTTGAAATTTTTGCTGGTATTTAGTTTATTTTTAGGTGGTGTCGGAGCAGATGGTCTCAAGGGGATTGAGGTTTTGGAGTTTATGGCATTTGGGTGGAATGAATACAGTTTTTATTAAAATATGTTGCTAATATTGTGAGTCTGTGCTTGTTGTAAGCGGTAATTAGACTTGGGGGGCTGAGAATGTCTTGGACCCTGAGCTATTTTATTTATTTATTTTTTAAGAGATGAAGGCACTTATGACTTTTCTTTTCTTAACCTTCACTAGCTTCACTAGCCTATAACTTCCCCCACCCTATCCCTAAGGGAGAGGCTAGCCACCCTTCAGAGGAAGCTCATTTCTGCCGCTTGTATTCGGGATCTCATTCTTTCTGTCTCTACCCAAAGCTCATGACCATAGGTGAGAGTAGGGACGTAGATCAACCAGTAGATCAACAGCTTTGCTTTCACACTCACCTGTGTTGCCTGGTTGCTTTCCTGTGTGTCTAATGGTGGAGGATACTTTTAGTCCGCATGACTGCAGACGCAGCCACAATTCGTCTGTCAGTCTCCCGCTCCCTTCTCCCGTCACTCGTGAACAAGACCCCGAGACACTTAAACTTCTCCACTTGGGGCAGCAACTTGTCCCAGACCCAGAGTGGGCACTCCACCCTTTTCTAGCTGAGGACCGTGGCCTCAGATTTAGAGGTGCTAATTCTCATATCAGCCACTTCACATTTGGCTGCAAACCGCTCCAGTGCGAGCTGGAGGCCACCACCCGATAAAGCCAACAGGACAGCATCATCCGCAAAAAAGCAGAGATGAGATTTTGTGACTACCAATGTGGAAACCTTCCTCCACTTGGCTACACCTAGAAATTCTGTCCATAAAAATTACAAACAGAATCAGTGACAAAGGGCAGCCCTGGCGAAGTCCAACACCCACAGCCAGCAATGTGGACCAAGCTCTCGCTGTACAGAGACTGCATGGCCCATAACAATGGACCTGACACCCCATACTCCCGCAGCACCTGCCACAGGATACCCCAAGGGATGTGGTTGAATGCCTTTTCCAGGTCCACAAAACTCATGTAGCCTAGATGGGCAAACTCCCACGCACACTCAAATATCCTTGAGAGAATCAAGAATTGCATTCTGCAATGAGGAAGAAAGGTTTTCCAGTACCCTGTCATAGACCTTCCTGAGGAGGCTGAGGCGTGTCCCCCCCCCCCCCATATATCCCAATAAAACGAGTGTTTAGAGTTGTGCTTGTGTTGCCTTGTTACTTTTCTGTGTGCAGAGAATACTTTGTCAGCAAATTTAGATCAAATCTACTAGCATATAAATTTGTTCTCCTTTTTCTGCTATTTTGCTTCACTTTGTAGATTTATTTAATATAAGATTGTTAAAGAAAACATCTAATAACCTGAAATGCTCTCTAGTCTTTGGCTCATCTATAAAGGACTGACTGTAGCCTTTCATGTGTGGCCAGGCCTGCTTCAAAGAGCTCGTGACACTGACTCCAGACAACATCCAGGGCATTGCCCACAATATCACTTCTGACCACTGGATCGGCCTTCGCAAGAACTTTAATTTCAACAACAACTCCATTAACAACTTAACCAGCACTCCTGCAAGCTACACAGAGAGCTACGGCACCACACACTACATTAACAGCAACTTCACCAGCAATGACACCAGCAGCTCCTTTTTAAACTGGATTCAGTGGGCCAATGGGGATCCCCTAGCCTTCCAAAACTGGTACCCTGGTTGGCCGCTGCCTAAACCTCACCCAAAACCCCCCAAAAAAACCCTGTGCTGTAGCTGCGCCTGCACATGCCCAGCAAGGACAACGACCCCGACAAAACCCCCCAACACAGCAAGCTTCAGCACAATAACAGAAAACGTAACCGACACTGCAACGAGCTTCACAGATCTGATGGGAAACACCGATGAAATCACACCACAAACCAGCTTCTCACGTGTCGCTGGCCAAACCATGACAACTCAAAGAACATCTTCATCGTTCACCACAAGTGCACCCTGGACGACCACTGAGATGCCAATACAAGCACAGTGCCAGCGGTCAGTTATGCCGGAGCCCGAAGAACCCGAAGAACCCGAAGATGATGACAGTAATGGTGTCAAATACATCGAAGACTCGTGTGTTGCCATGCTCAGCTTTGGGCCTTGGATTGAAAAGAACTGCCTGGACCTTCTGCCTTTCATTTGTTATGAAGGTAGGTCTCCCTCTGCCCGAAAGGAACTGCTACAACATGACCTGGGGTGTGATGCTATACAGGGTAATTTTTCAAACCAAAAGAATACAACTATTTATTTTTCACTAACTGAAATGATCCTGTCCCATAATTCTCTACATGCAGTTTCCACATGTTTATTACACATACCCACATTTTGTCCCCATGATGTCACTAACTGGTTTGTGGCCTGCCATTCTGAAGCCTGGACTTACCCTGATAACCTTAGTCATCTTGATTTCTTGGCTCTAGAAGTGACTGTATTTAGACGAGACACTTGTGTTAGCAGCTAACATAAGCAAGTTAACATGGTGCGACCATACACTCCATGGTGAGGACTGCATACAGTCCTGTGAAAAACTAAGTAAACCCTTACTGCTTCCATAGGAATTAAGAGAGTAAGTAGCAGCCAGGTGCTGTTAATCAAATGCACTTGATTAATTGATCATCAGCCAGTGTGAGCACCTGTATAAAAGCAAAGGTTTTGGCAGTTTGCAGGTCTGGAGGGCTCAGGTGTGTAATAAATTCACCCCAAGGACCAGGCAATGGTCAGAAACTGAAAAAAGTGCTGCACATCAGACTCTACAGCCCTCAGCATGTTAAGTTTATGAGAGTACAGTTAAAAAAGACTCAATAAGCATGGCTTATTTGGAAGGGTCACCAGGAAAAAGCCTCTTCTCTTTAAAAAGAACATGGTGGCACAGGTTAGGTTTGCAACATTGCATCTAAATAAGGCACAAGACATCCAGAACAAAAGAGATCAAAGTGGAGATGTTGGGCCATAAAGCACAGCACTGGTGATGATTTGGGCTTGTTTTGCAGCCACAGGAACTGGGCCCCTTACAGTCACCGAGTCCACCATGAACTCCTCTGTACAGCAAAGTATTCAAATATGATTCGATCTGTCTGACCGCTGCAGTTTGGCTGAAATTGGGTCATGTGAAAGAGAGAGATGATAAAATCACACAGGAAATGATTACTTTAAGTTACTGCTGCTAAAGGTGGTTCTAGGAGCTACTGAATCATGGGGTGTACTTAGTTTTCACAGGATTGTACACACTGATTTTTTTTTAAAGCCATACACTTTTCTGTGTATATATACAGTACCAGTCAAAAGTCTGAACACACTTACTTTTGACTGGTACTGTGATCACCTAATTTTTTTTGACAATTTAGCAACTTTGTCAGATTTAAGTAAAGATGATTGATTTTTTGTTTTTAGATAATATTTTAAATTCAGACAAATATCCAAATCCTGATGATGTTGGGTGCAAAATCATGAAAAGCACCTATAGTTGCATGCATGAATTATATACCTGACATTTTAGTTTTTTGGTCTTTTTTTAATGATGGGGGCCTAGACAAGCGTATTAGACAAACCAAACACAGCACCATAAATTCAGAAGTAGATAGCCTAACTTTACTATAACCACATACGAACATAAAAATAGGAACATTTATTTACTCAAAGTGTTTTTTATCCATTATTATAACATTTTTATAACCTCAGAACATTAATCTCTGAGTTAATGTTCAGTTTATCTTTCCTGCCAAAAGAAGCATAAATCTTCCTTATTTGGTTTTATATGTAGGAGACTTTATTATTATAGTAACACATAGTTTAAACACTCATTTGTAGGAGAATGAATTTTATACACCACACATTTTATTTTGGTATCTCACTCCTCTTCTGTGTCCTTCATGTTGCCACCTAAGAAATAATCTCCATCTTATTTTCAAACAGATCGTTTTGATGGCCAAGTCAACGTCACCAAAGAAACTTCTGAGGGTGCCAATCTGACATGGTCCCCTGCACCTGGTGATATCAGCTCTTACCGGGTAGAGATCACAGAGTTCATAAATAAAACTAAAACCAAAGAATGGATAGACACCGCCCATAATTTGACCTATGAAATCACCAACCTGACAGCAGGCACCAAATACTCGGTCAAGGTGTTCCCTGTGAAGTGTAAGAGAGACCTCAACCCAGCGCGCATCAGCTTCTACACCAGTGAGTTTCATCTGACTCGAGAAAGTTAGATTCATTTATGCGCCTGTTCACCTGCTAATAGATCTGCTGTTTTATAAGAAGTGGAGGGCCCAGAGGCACACTGGCCTAATAATATACCTGGGACAGAGGTCTGCTACTGCCTAGAGGCACATCATTATCATTAATAAATACAAGAACACAGAGTTTTCAGACTTGCTACACTGTATACAGCATGCAGTCCCTCTGTGAACAGTTAGTGTATGAATTAACACATTAATAGCTTTAAAGTCACAGCAAAACTATGCTAGAGACGTAAGGCAGTGACAGATGTCATCTGTGCGCCTCTTCTTCCAGGAGACGACAGAGGAAGAATCAGGTTAAATCCAAGAATAAAACATTACTGCTAAACTATACTACAGTCGTCCCTCGCTATATCACAGTTCACTTATTGCGGCTTCGCAGTATTGCGGGATTTTGCGATATATAGGTATTTATATAATATGTTATATAAATTTTTTAAAATATTAATACAAACATATTTAAAAAATATTAAATAAAGTACAGTATGTACTTAAGTTTGCCAATGTGGGATTGTACACTGCACACTATTAATAAGAGAGTGGGAAGGGTTTATAAGGCCTTAAAATACATATAAATAAGAAAATAAATATAATGCCACTACTTCATGGATTTTCACCTCGGGAGGCAGGGGTGATGGGTGAGAACAATTTTGATATGAAAACACCAAAAAAAAATGTGTTCAAACTATTCAGACTATACTTTACAAATTGAGTAACACCTGATATGGCCACAAATAATATTTAAGTTTATCCAAAGATTTTTGATGCAAAGCATTTTTTGTTAAATAACACCCAGGCCTTACAAAAATGCACATGAATTTAAATAGATTTGAAACCATACTTTATATTTGAGTGCATCCAGAACTCGTATTTTAACTGCATCTAGAAGTCTGTTTTAGGGATTTGGAACTACATGAATAAAATTCAATTTAACATTTAATTGATCATTTTAATCATTCTTTTTAAATCAGATTAATAAATCATCTTAAAATTCAAAATAATCACAAAGAAATTCATGAAGAAAGAAAAAAGAGTAACAAACACTGGCCATGTCTCCTTTTTTTCCAGCACCTAACAAAGTCACAAACCTGACCATCACTGAAGTGACAGAAAGGTCTGTCACTCTGAGCTGGAACAAACCAGATGGAAACCTGGATTTCTACAAACTGACTTATGAGTCGGCAATGATCACTATGAGAGTTAACGGGACAATAAACAACAAAGTTGATCATTTGACACCTGGAACCCTCTATAATTTCACCATCATCTCAGGCGTCGATGACATGAGTACATGGAGTGACAGTGTGTCAGTCTCAAATTATACCGGTGAGTTTTGGTTCATTCTTTGTCGCATATGTCTTTTCCACATATGTAACATTCATTTCTGTTTTTCTGCTGTTTAGTAGTGAACTTGAACAGGAAGTGTAACGTGTGAGCGAAACGAGGGAAAGGACATCGAAGAGCTTTTTTATGTCTAAATCAGGAAGTGTTTTTCAGCTCGTCATAACCTCGTCATTTCTTGCTAACATGATATGAAATTCAAATAAGCAAAGGCAAATGAGAGACACCTGGAAAGTTTTCCTGGGGGTTGTTGGCAGTAAACACAGTGAGGCTGTGTCTGTGTCTGTTCACCTGTTTGTTCCTGCTTTCAGATCCTGATAAAGTTTACAACCTGACAGTATCAGACAACACGTATAATTCATTGGTGGTCAAATGGGATGAACCTGAGGGAAACTTCACGGACATCCTTGTGACATATACAAACAGCAGTAATGTGTATGTATTTGCAGATGGCCAGCCACACTGTATTAACATATACACATATTTGTCTGAACAGAGTTGGTGATCCCTTAATGTTTCTCACACTGTGATGGCCTTTTTTGCCACAAAATCAAAATAGAATTAAAATATCATATCAAATAGTTTTGGTCTGCAGTACTGTTTATCCACGCAGATTGTTTCACTGTGAGTTTCCCGCTTAATTGGCGCTCGAAGCTGCTTAAAAAAATGCCTAATTCATGATTAAATGAAAAATACTACAGCAGCAATGTTTCTTTCTAAAAAATCATGACCTGGTTACTAGAAAAAAAACATTGTGAGTGGAAATTATTTTTATTCTGCTGTCTACATGCAGCGTAGTCAAAGGGCTTACATGCTGTCACACCATCACTGGCACTAACCTCCCGGCCTGTTTGGGTGTGTGCTTCCTTGTGCACAGTGATGCAGTGATAAGTAGCTCCTGATTTTGAGATAAACTGTCCCTTTATGTAATCTGATTACAGTCTGAATAGATCTTCAATCTGTATGAAAAGAAGAGTGGAGTTTTAGTCGTGAACTTTATTAACAGTTTTTCTTTTTAATAGTGTATCGATAATAAATCCTGCACACAAAAATTATGTGAAGCTAACGGATCTACTAACGGGTGCAGAAATACTGATCAATGTGACAGTACGACTCAGTGAGACCAGGGTGGGAAAAAAACAATCCATCTCCAGCTACACAAGTAACTATTTCTCATTGTTTTGAAGCAGATTTTTCTTTGCTGATGCAGAGAAACAAATAAACAGGAACTCTGTCGTGCTGCATTGATCACCTCTAATCTGACTACATGTCTTTTGTGCAGCTCCTGAGCCGATTTCAAAATTGGCTTTGACTTCAACGGCGAACTCCATTGAAGCTACCTGGACACCTCCTGACAGTAGGACATCTTTCACCGTCAAGCTCTATCTGAATGGAAGCTTACAAAACAAAACAGAGCTAGATAGCAAGCTCACTAACGTGAGATTTGATCATCTAAAGAATGCTGCCAATTACACTGTGGAAGTCTTCACAGTGAGTGGAAATCTTACTAGCTCATCAGTGAATGACTCCATATTCACCCGTGAGTCACTTTTGCCCTTTTTTTTTCAGACATGTTTTTGGTTGCCACAACCAGTGTTTACTGGTTTAAAACATCTCAATCTTTATTCTAAAAAAGGCAAATCTATTTATGGAAGCCTGTTAATGCTGCTGAGAAAAAATAACTAATTAACTGCCAAGCAGAGCTAAGTTGAATTTCAATGTCACAAAGTATTTCAAAATGTCAAGTTATTTCTGAGTAAGTTGAAATTTTGGTTTATGGAATGCAAAGCAGTGAGGATGAGATTATTTTATGAGTCTGACTTGACTGCAAAATAATAACCGTACATCGATTTCTAATTTTCTCCGTCTTCTCTGATTTCAGTGCCAAGTCCACCTACTGGTGCCAATGCCACTCAGATTACAAAAGACAGCATCACCTTTTCGTGGCATGCACCTGTTAACTCATTAACATCCACGTACTATGTTACACTCAACTCCAGCTTCTGGGGTCAGAGGTGGTCTAATCAAACCAGTGAACAAAGTTATACGTTTAATGGCTTGAAATCAGGGACTTACTACTTCTTTGAAGTGCGTGCAGTGGCTGATGGACGGCAAAGCGATCCAGCAACCAGTTTAATTTGCACAGGTAAGATTTTCAGACCACAAAGAAAAAACTGTTAACAACATGCACGCTCACTATTACCAATGTGTTTCCCAAGAATAGTCTGAGTCCTATTTAGCTACCAGAAGAATCTGTATTATGGCAAACTAAAGAGAAGGTGACAGTCACCAATCACTTTAACCGGTGATTTCTAAACATTTTCTAGGATTCCCCACTTCAGGAGCAGAAAAAAGTCAACACTAAAATGATCATTCTAATAATAACACTAATAATTCAACTTAGTTAAGACAGTCAGTCTGGTAAATGTCAAGAACTTCATTAGCCGCCATGTGAGAAACAGGACCTCAGGAATATTCCACCTCAATCCACAAAAAAAGAAAAATATTCATAAGCTTTATGTAACTTTGCTTTACAGAGATTGCAGATTTCATTCTACAAGAAAGGTCAAATTCAGAGTAGAGGTCAAAAGGTCAAATAGAAACCACTGACCCTCTGATTGACCTGCACTACCTCCTGAGCCGCAGCTGCCCAGTCTATCTTAGTCCTTTCTGGTTTCAGTTAAGAAGTTTTGGACCTGACCAAGAAGCATATCATGAAAATTAGAAAATCATAATAATCAGATTCAGAGACCCAAAATTTGAAGAACAGCCGAGAAGTGCTCACCATACGTGGGAACTCATGAGGCAGGCTGAGAGAAAGAACTGTGAAAAACTGTCGTGAAAGCAGCTGACCGTCACTGACAGGATTTATTCCAGCTCACGCAAATTTTACCCGTGAATGAAAGCATGCCACTGTGGGCTTTAGCTTTCTATTTGCATGTCTCACAGTCTCCGTTTTGTTTCCCAGTGCCAGACAAAAGGGAAATCAGTTTGTCAATGCTCTGCACCTCGAACTTTCCCCTCCACTGTGATGATGCCAATACGAGGGATGATGTGTTTAAACAGGTAGGTCAGTCACCACATGGGCATTAGGAAAAACAGCACTTTGACTTGCCAATTGTACTGAAATAGATTTGACATGTGATGCCGCTGAAAAGGAACATCTCAGCTTTGTGTTTGCTTTAAAAGTGTGTTGGTTTAAAAGTGACTCTGTTTGTGTTTTGTTGCAGTTGAAGGAATTTTTCGGTAAGCTGAATGGTAGCATCTTCTGGGAGCTTGAAAAGACCTTTAAGTAAGAAAAAAAATCAAAATAAGGCATTTTTTTTCTTTTGTTTCACGTTTGTGTTGGTGATGGTATGGAACTGTTTGCTGTGTTGTTTTGATGAATAAAGTCTCAGCGCAGTGAAGCGCTGTTTAGTCATAAAAACTTAAAGATTGTACTTCATCAACATGTATATCTACTTTTCTGTTCAGAGTTGTGATATTCAGTGGTGTATAAAGGCTATCTGTGCAATTATATTCATTTATAGAGTTTTCTTCTTAATAGGTAGTAGAAATAATCATTATTTTGATTATAATTTTTGTTTTTTCTATTTTTGTCTTGACCAAAATGATAAACAATAAATATATACAAAGCAAATACTCAATATATCAATAAATACATTCAAAGTTAAATGTGTTTTTGATTCTGTTGCTCTAATAACAATATCTAAGGTTAAATCACACTTTACAGCATCTTCCAAGCTGCCAAATTCCCAAAGATAAATAATACGCGCTCCCCCATGTCCAATTTCCCAACTTTATTACATTTCCAAACAGATTACAGATTATAGATTATCCACCCGTTAAGATTTTAGCACCACCACCAAAAAAAGAAAAGTAATTACATGTAGAATAAAATGACTTCTCTTAATTCTCCATGCAGTCATGCACTTCCCTTTCTCCAGAGTGTTTGAGCGACAAATAAACGCACACTTCTCGCACCTCTTATCGCCACAGCAAAGAGCCGAAGCCCTGTGACATAACGAGAAGTTGAGCAGCAGATGTTTGGAGTCAGATAAAAACACACAGCTTCATGTTTTGTGCTGACTCTGCATGGGCACATGTAACGTCTGTAACACTTCCAGGGTGTGAGCTGGTCTTCTTATTAGCGCTTTAACTCATGCTGTATGTGAGCTGTTACTCTGTGCGGCCAGCTTCCTCCACAGTGAGTGAGTAATAACTTTGGAGCTCCAGAGTAAGAAAGTACACCGCAATATGAGGAAGGGGTGGAGTGATCGAATTTTGTTTAAAAGTGTGAAAATGAGAAAAAAAAAACGAAATGAGAAGTATCAGAGAGAGAAGGAAATATGAGCAAATGCTGAAGTAAAACTACGATCGAGCAGCAGCATGGAGTCTTCACCAAGACGCCACGAAGAGGACGGCAAGAGGGAAATGCCTGCAGGTTAGTTGGCAGTAAACTGCTTTATAAAAATAGTTTGTCCAATAATGAAGGGGAAAGCTTTTAAATGTGACACTTCTGATGAGTGAATATTAAAAAATAAAACTATTTGCTTCTTTCTTTGAAACCTGTTTCCAAAAACCCCCCAAAAAATCAAAAGGATGGGATTCAGTGTGAACAGCTCTCTTCCTCCTTTAACTTCTTGGGAACTAAGGTGACCTGTTACTGCAGTCTAGAAAGGGAAATTATCTCCTTTTCTTGATTGAAACTGAATTGCTTCTTCTTTTTTTTTTGTCATTATGCTCTCAAATGCTTTCAGCAGCTGACAGGCCCATGATTTGCTGCACAAAGACACAATTTTTGTAGTTTTCGCATCAACTTTTGGGGAATTACAGACATTTTTATACACAGTTCCCCATTTTCGGAGGCTCAAAAGTAATTGGACAAACTAATATAATTTTAAATATAAGCACAGTTTTTAGTACTTAGGTGAAAATCCATTGCAGTTAGTGAATCAAATCTAGAACCCCTGAACATCACTGTGTTTCCTCCCTAGAGATGTGCTGCAGAGCGTTCACTGCAGCCACCTTCAGTTTTGTCTTCAATAACTGTAAAGCACGCTCTCTTGATCAGGTGACCGATTTGTTCATCAAATAATTTTGCTTTATCTGCTTTGAGAAACTCTTGGATGGCTTTTAGAGTTTGCTTTGGCTCATTATTTGCACCGTGAAGCACCGTCTGATCGGTTTCTGAGCATTTGGCTGAATCTGAGCAGGAAATGCAGCCCTGTGCTTCAATGAGCAGTCACTAAAACACTGCTGACTGGAAGCCATACATGCCTCTGCCATGATGCTGCCTCCACCATGTTAGACAGGCGATGCGATGTGCTTCAGATCCTGAGCTGTTTCTCTCCTCCACGCTTCTTTTCCCATCATTCTGGTGCAAGTTGGTTTCATTTGTCCAAAGATGTTTTTCAGACGTGTGCGGGTTCTTTTGGCACAGTGTAATCTGACCTTGATTTGCAGCTTGTTGTAAACTCTGAATCTCCATTCATGAAGGCGTCTCCTGATTGTAGACTTTGATACACTCTCATTGAGTGTTCTTGACTTGGTTGGATGTTGTGAGGCTGTTTTTCTTAACCATGGATGGTGGTGCACACATCTTTCTTTTTTTAATTACAGTTGCAGGATCCTGTCAAACCTGTCAACTGACAGTCGGAGTGGTCTTTGCTATAGCAGCAATAACCCTGATCACAGGACTCCTTTTTTACTTCATTTTATTTGGTGAGTCTAAATATGCGTGTATGTAAATGCTACATGTGCGATGTTTTCTGCTGTTTGTGAGTTTGTCTCTGTAAACCTGCAGTTACACTCACTGCCTCCCTAATATTAATCTCTTCACATTTATTACAAAGAATATATATATTAAAAATACTTCAATCTTCATTTATTATAAGATAATTGGTTACAGTTTGATTACAGCATTTAAAGTAGCTTAAAATAATAAAATTAATCCCAAAGTAAATTTTGGCTTTCAATTTAAATTAGGAAAAAATGTAAAATCCACAGAATTCGCCTCCAAAATGGTTTGGAAGAGATGATGTTTGGCCCATAATGTGGTCCTGCCTGTAGTGGCCCTTTAGCTGGACAGTGCTCAGCTGTAACACAGTTATTTATCTTGATAATTTCATTTGTCAGTCATATTGACATCAGCACCTGAAGCAGATCAGATGTCAACGAAGGAATTGCTGGAGCAACTGCAGCAGTGCAAAAAAGAGCTCCGTGATGTGAGCCTCATGCTTCACACTGTCACTCAAGGTGAGTCACATAATCTCACATACAGCAAACACAGGTGATCTGTCAGAGTGGTGCGTTCACTGCAGCTTTCTGCTCACATTTGTGATGTGTTTCACAGGAGTGCTGAAAGCTGTGATGAAACCATTCCCGGCATTACTGATTTTATCCGACACTTAAATCAGTGTTCCTTTCCCCTTTTCTGTGGAGACTCAAGGTGCAGTTTGTGTCCTGATAACTGGCTGTGGTGGATGGGTCACTGCTACTTTTTCTCAGTGGGACTGCAGGAAAATCGCCGGTGGAATGAGAGCGCTGAGTTCTGTCAGCAGCACAACAGCAGCCTGGTTGTGATCAAAGACACTGCAGAGATGGTAACGGCCCCTGTAGAGGTTCACAGTCATGTGAAAATGAACCTGCTTGCTGAGGTTTCACACATCAGAACCTCTTTAAACTTGAAATATTAATTTTCTGTGATTTTATCAGTCTCTCTCTCACATCATTGTGAAGGTATTTTGGCCCTCTCTTCTTTACAGCATTGCTTTAGTTCCTCCGTGGGCATTTTTCTATGCACAGCTCTCTTGAGATGCCACCACAACTTTTCAATCAGGCTGATGTCTGGACTTCAGCTGGTCAATTCTTTTTTTTTTTTTTCTTCAGTCATTCTGATGTAGATTTGTCCTGTTGCATGATCCAGTTTCAGCCAGGTTTTAGCTGTCAGACAGATTTCCCCACATTTGACTCTAGAATACTTCGGTATACGCAGCAGTTTCTGCTCGACTCAATGACTACAGGTTGCCCAGGTGTGCACTATGTGTGAAGCATCTCTACTTTGGTCTCATCTGTCCAAAGGACATTGTTGCAGAAGTCTTGTCATTTGTTCAGATGCAACTTTGCAAATCTAAGCTGTGGTGTTACAGAGAGAAGAGGTTTTCTCCTGGTGGCCACACATATTCAGTCTTTTTCTATTTCTGCTGTCATGAACTTTAACATTTAACACACTAACTGAGGCCTGCAGAGTCTGAGATGTAGCTGTTGGGTTTTTTACAGTTTATATGAGCACTGCACAGTCTGACCTCGGGGTGAATTTGCTGGGATATCCACTCCTGGGAAGATTGTGGCGTTATGTTAACACACACCTGAATGCTCCAGACCTGCAAACTGCCAAAACTTCTGCTTTTCTAGAGGTGCTCACACTCGCTGATGATCAATTAATCAAGTGCATTTGAGTAGCAGCACCTGGCTGCTACTTACCCTCTTAATTCCTATGGAAGCAGTAAGTGTGTGCTTAGTTTTTCACCCACTGCTTCTGCGTTTTTGGTTTCGTTTTTGTTAAATAAATAATGACATAAAACCCTTTTCAGTGATAGTTTCAAATAAGTAGAAAATATGGGCAGACAGATTCTCTGAGCCAATTGATCTGTGAAGTCCCACCAATAGCTGCTCATATCAGTGATTCCAACTTTGGAGCTTTGCACCTCTTTTTCGCTGGCGTGGTGCCAATTCTCACTTTCCACTGACAAAAAAATGTGTTTAAAAAACCAAAGGTTAGAACTTTGTGAAGGGCTACCACAAGGAATTCACAGATGTATGCCACAGTTTCTGTTAAATCAAGGAAATTATCCCAGGTTTTGCTACAGAACACTGTTGAACTGTGGACACGTTTTTAAGTAACTAGTGCAGAACTGGCTCTACACCAGTAATAAGGCACAGCCTGGGTGGAAGCTAGGTGTGAGTTATGTCAGCTCTCTGACATAACTCACATTTCTTTTCCTTGGCATATGGCTGCAGTGCTACCTCCTTTTAGACGATTGCTTTATGGTATTTTTATGGTAATTGTTTGAAGTGTTTTAGTTGTTTTATGTTATTTATTGTCTTTTAATGTTTTTATCTATTTGTTTTTATTTTATGTATTATTTTATTTTATTTATTTAT
>JASGAU010405197.1:0-24062 GCA_030220045.1 Australoheros facetus
AGGCCTTCATCAGTGTCTGACCTCACAGATGTGCTTCTGGAAGAATGGTCAAAACCATAAACACAAACATTGTGCAAAGCCTTCCTAGAAGAGCTGAAGCTGACATCATGTTAAACCCTATGGACTAAGAATGGGATATCACTCAGGTTCATATGTGTGTGAAGACAGATGAGTGAATACTTTCGGAAATATAGTGTAGCTCAAAATGAAAAGCCCTAGCACATTACAAGCGAGCAATTCTGTGCACACATGGAGTAACCTTTAGAGTCAGTTGGAGCCCTTCCAAGCACTTAATCTATACAATTAAAAGGAAACAGGTAAGCCGTTGTTGGTGGTGTTCTGAGAATTTGCATGCAAAAAGTTGTTAAGTTCAGTATGGAAGCATGCATGTTTATAAGTATAATATTCTTTTTGCAAAATATGCAGTGCAAATTGTGATAAAGGGTTATTTTGAAGGGAGAAAATTTTAACATTGATCTCGCTCATGTGTTAGCAGATGTCCAGAATGGGGAATCCCCCATCGTTGTGATCATAGTGTGCAATCCGGAGCAGCCCCTACTACCGTGAAGATGAGTGGAGAAGGTCTGTCATCACCTTGAGATGTCCACTAATAATACAGCTGAAACACTCTGTTTATGTACTTGCTGTTTTGCGATGGATGTTAGCATGCTGGACAGGTACTATGCTAGTGTTATAAATAATCTGACACCAACAAAGAAACTGCACACTCAGCCACGTCAAAGCCAGGTGAACTAAATCTCAAAGTAAACTTATGGAATTGTTGTAAGTAACTTTATTCTGGTTGTTATGAATTATTATAGCTTCAGCTTTTATAAGTTGATAATTTGTTTCCTATGTTATATTGTTGTCCCTTTTATCTTGATGAGGACACACACACACACACACACACACACACACACACACACACACACACACACACACACAGCTTCATCTTCAAGGTGAGCTCTTCCACACCAAATAGGCTTTTTGGAGACAAGATTGATTCATACCTTTATATTTACTATACAAAATATGACTCATTAGTAGGCATGTGTAATAAATTTAACCAAATTTAACTGCTAAATTTAAAAAAGAATGGATGCCGTCTCTCCTAACAAGACCAGGTTTCTCCCAGAAACTTTCCCAATTCTCTATAAAGCCCACATCACTTTCTGGACACCACTCAGACAGCCAGCGATTCAAGGAGAACAAGCAACTAAACATTTGACTCCAAAACTAGAGTCCAACATCGATGTTGCAGAATCTGTTTTTATCACTCACATGTCAAACCACAAACAAACCAAGCATCAGTATGGTGATTTAATTGACTTTGAACATGGCATGGTTGTTGGTGCCAGAAGAGCTGGTCTGAGTATTTCAGAATCTGCTGATCTGCTGGGATTTTTCCCACACAACCATCTCTAGGGTTTACAGAGAATGATCCAAAAAGGAGAAAGTATCCAGTGTATCCAGTATCCAGTATCAAAATGCCTTGCTGATATCAGAGGAGAATGGCCACACTAATATAACCTGATAAGAAGGCAGTAGAAACTCAAATAACAACGTTGCAACCAAGGTGTGCGGAAGAGCATCTCTGAATGCATAACACATAGAACCTCAAAGCAGAAATTAGAAAAACATTGCCTGATCTGATGAATCTGAGTCTTACCATGAAATTTAGATGTTAGGGTCAGATTTTGGGGTAAACAACATGTAAACATGGATTCGTCCTGCCTTGTCTCTAAGGTTTCACTCTATGTGATGTTGTAATGGTTTGGGGGATATTTTCTTGGTACATTTCAGGCCCCTTAGTACCAAATGAGAACTGTTTAACTGCCACAGCCTACTTGAGTATTGTTGTTGTCGGTCCCTTTATAACAGTGTGCCATCTTCTGATAGTGGAATGGAAGACTGGCATCATGGATGTGCAGCCAACAAATCTGGAGCAACTGTGAGAGGCCATCATGTCAGTATGAACCAAAGTTATGAAGGAAAACTGACTGCCAACATTGTTCTATCAAAGTGTTCCTAATAAAGTGTCCAGTGATTGTATATGGGTGGTAATTTTTGTTTTTTAAAACTGGAAAATCACATTACCTGTTTTAAATATTGCTGCAGGTACTTAATGTCAATCCATCTCCTCACCGCCTGTTTAATGTTCTACTCCCGTTTTCTTTGCTGAGAAATTCAACGTTATAACGTTTTCAGTCCTTTGCTGCCACCTACTGGAAAATATTGGTAGTGTTTTCCTGTTTGTGGCATTGATTGATGATGTCATAAGGCAGGGATCCTCAAATCCAGGCCTGGAGGGCTGGTGTCCTGCAGCTTTTAGATGTATCCCTGATCCAGCACACCTGAATCAAATGGCTGAATCACCTCCTCAGTTCGCAGTCAAGTTCTCCAGAGTCCTGCTAATGACTTCTATATTTGACTCAGGTGTGTTGAAGCAGAGACACATCTAAAAGGTGCAGGACACCGGACCTCGAGGCCTGGAGTTGAGGATCCCTGTCATAAGGAGTGGAAATTATTCTAGGCGGGAAACAAGCTTGGTGTGCGATATGTTGTTTCTTGAGCCTCAGGTTAGCCCTTGAAGGCATTGTCAGTATGTTTGTATTTTACTATATGCTTATGAGTGTATATATAATGAGATCAATGTTGATCCACTTAGTTTAGAGCCCTGGAAACCTCCAGTAGAATACCATAGCTGTGTAATGTTATTTCTTGGCTAAGCTAACCTAGCTTCTAAGCGATTTTCTATAGCACTGTCAAAACACCCTCTGAATGGAATTGTATTTTTGTTTCACAGTTTTACTCTACTTCAACCGACCATAGACATATATACGCAGACGCCTCGTTGACTGGGTTGGCCCGCTGATGTTTCGTAACTGTGTGTCCACCATATTGGAGGAGGGAAAGCTGCACTGTGAACTAAAACAAGTGAATGGACTGAACTTCATAAAGCGTTATTTAACATAATGCGTTCATTCACACATTCAAATATGCACTAATATACACTGGGAAACTGTTAGGCACAAAAATAATTTTGTTTTCAAAATGTTAGAATGGCCAAATACGATCAAAAACAATTTGTCAGTCTTACCTGTGAAAGGTAATCCCGTGTGATCCCGTTTTGACTGTAAAATGGTTCGAACAACTCCACACAGCACAAGAGTGCAGCATCTCTCTCATGTTACCTTGGCTGCTTTTGCCCCCTCCAATATGGCGGCGACGTTGATATACGACTCAGCGCTCAATGCAGCCTCTAGGTATATATGTTTATGCAACCGACTGTTACGGCCAGTGTTGCCAGATCTTGCGATAGAAACAAGCAACCAGTTCTATTAAAACAAGCCCAAAAGAAGCCCAAGTGGCAACCCACAACATTGTTTAAAACTGAGGCCGCTTTTAAACAGTATAGCTATAATGGGCTGTAGTAGTATAGCCCATTTATTTGTTTTGTCTCAGTGTGCTTTGGAGCAGTGAAAGCCATGGTTCTTAGCCTCATAGAAGAGAAGAGTGCACAGTTTTTTGTGTGCGCGCTTCTCTGTATTGGCATGTTGAACTAAATCAGCATGGAGAGCACATATTTCACACTTGCAAAATCTGCAGAATGCCTTTGTGTCTCCCATCTGAGTTCAGATCCATTCTGTAAGTGCGCTCTCGTTCTCCCACTCTTTATTATATTTTTTCTATATTTAAACCCACTTAAGCTAACTCATTCCTACGCTGCCTCCTCACTCTTAGCTGTTTGTTTGGGCGTGAGCGATGAACAGGAAACTGGTGCTTGGAAGGGACAAACTACTTACCACTCGTCTTTTGCTTTATTATAGGGCGCCGAGAGATAATCAAGGAGTTTCACTCGGAAAGAAAGTCAAGCCCAAATAAGCAACTCCACGTTCAAAAACAAGCCCAAAAAACCTCAACCCGCGACTCACGAGATTTGCAAGCGACTTTAGAAAAAAACAAGCCCAAAGTCGCTAAGCGGACTTGGTAACACTGGTTACGGCCCTAGCCGGGCCTGCTGTGGCTTCCTGACCCACTGGGTGTGGCTTGTGCTCTGGGTGCCACGCCTTTTTGGAACAGCTGACCCAACTTGACAATCAAGCTGGGGTATTTAAGGCCAGAGAGGCGCGATCCAGGCCAGTGATTGCCAGAGACTGCCTCTGTGTCATAACTTGTGAACTGTGTGTTGGTGCAGCGGCATGCTCCTGCTCAGTGGAGAGGAGGGTGGTGTTTTGTGCGTGTGGCCTCTTGCCTTAGGTTGTTGTTTACGTTTGTTCAATAACTCCTGTGTTTTCTTTTCCTTTGTGTGAAGGTGATAGCGGCATGTCCATCTCTTTTGTTAGAATCTTAATAAAAATCTTTTATTTTACTAATTTTGCTTATGTCTCCTTTTGTCAACCCGGTCACTTTTTGTTACGTCCCCCGAACCCCCCTGGAACTCATCTGTGTGGTTTGCTGGAGAGGAGCTAACTAGCTGTTGACCCTGGCAAGGCATTAGGGCAGAACAATATACTGCCTTTCTTTCATAAGAAAACAATAAATGTTGGATAGACTGAAGTTTACTTTGTCTGATCCTCTGACACATGGTCATACAAACAAGACAATAATTTCTAGCAATTCTACATTCAATACATGTATCAAAAGAAACTGAGATGATCTGCAAAAAAGTGAATAAAATTTGAACAAGGATAAGCTTTTTTGATTTGGTGTACTAGCTTTGGGACAGTTGCTGATGGGAAAATGTCAGTAACAAAGTTCTGAAATCACACCACATAACAGTCCATCCATATAAAAATCCAACATTCATGTAGCATCTAGTTCATACACTTTTTGATTTTATATTGCTATTAGCATCAGGTAACCTCATGCTATACGTATATCCACAGGTACAAAGATCATTTCATTAGAAATAATAAACTTGACAATGTAAAACCTATCATTTCCCACAACCCAAACATCTTCAGAGATGTGTAGCATTCTCAGACAACACGTTTTACAAAATCACCTTTTCTTTTTGAGGAATAAAATACTCAGATGCACACGTAGATGTGCAAGAATACAATCAAGTATAGATGAACTGATAACAGATGCCTGATTTTAAGAATAAAGACACTCTTGGAAAATGATTACTTTGAAGTAGGATTGTAGTTAATAAAATGTAATCGTTAATTACATGTTAAATGTTGGATCACATGAGTAAAAATATGAAGGACAGACTGATCTTAAAGGAAGAGTAACTTTTGGTACTGCAAATTAAAGCCACTAAAGTAAAAGTGTGCAGGAGTCAATGGATGTTCCCTTTTATACAAAAGTAAGATTTAAAATTCAAATGTATTATAGAAACAACTGTTTGTTCACAATTGTCAGTAATATTATGCAAATAACCAAACTCAACATGGAAAACTGGCGAGTCAAGTGTTTCATCTCTTCAATCTTTGGTTATAAGGGCACCAGAAATTAATCTTTCTGTCCAGCCTCTTCCCAGCTGAAGGAGCCAAAGTAAACAGCACAAAAAGTAAGGAAACTTGCGTTTGGTCGATTATATATTTGTTGTAGCGATGCTTCTTGCAGGATCTCATCTCGATATCTCTTGAGATTATCTTTAATGATGACGAGCCTGATTGTCAGCACCAGAAGCTCCAAACAAGAGTCCATAGCAGCTGTTTGGCATTGGCAGAGAAAATTTGGCAAGTGTTTCATGGGCACAACCCACACACTCATCTCTGCTGCTCCACCCACACACATTTTCCTTACAATTGTGGCTCCATTTAAAGGGAAATAAACAGGCTTTCCAACGGTATAAGATTTATTGCCAAGAAGCAAAGAAATAATCGACCAAACACAAATTTCCTTACTTTTTGTGCTAAGTTTAAATACTTAAAGCAGGTCCAGAATCCCTTTCACAGAATGAATAAATACATAACAGAGCAAGTAGACGCAAATTTCCCTTCGGCATTTGCTCATTTTCAAATCTTTCACGCTTCAAGCCTGACAAATGACACTGGGGAGAACTGAGACGTTTTGTTTAAAAACAAACAAACAAACAAATAGAAAACAAAACAACACCCGCTGTTTTTTTAAGAAATTACTTGTCCCAGTCTGGGTTTGTGTGTAAACCATTTAGATAAGTGAATTAGCTAAATGGATTTGGAAAACTGGTCTCTTAAACTGCAGAAGAAATTTAATAGACCCCACCAGCAATGGTATCCAATAAAAGACAAAATATCAGCTACTTTTTTGAAATACTTAGGATTTTAAAAAGTAATATTTCCCTCCCTATACTGTTTATTTTAATTAGCAGTCATTAAAAACATGACACTGCGAGGTTATTTAGATTCAACCCAATCTTAGCAACATGATGTATCATAAAAATGCAGCAAGAAAAAAATCAATCTGTATTTTATCTGTACAATTTGACTATTTCATTCGATATATTTATTTTTATTAGTTCTATGTTTTTATGCTTGCTCTTTGTTTTAGCAAATTTTCCATACCAACAATTTGAGATTTTTAAATTTTATTTAGGCTTATTTTCTGCTATCATTTATCACTACATTTCATCACTGTCCTGTTTCATTCGTGACTTCCTGTTTGTACATTGCAACTCTATCAAGTTTAGTTCAGATCGTGGGCCAAGATGAGCTACAGCTGACAGATTCTGACTAGGCTGATGCCAGGTCTGGTTCATCTGCATCGCTGTTCATCAATCAAAATAATAATTCTGCACAAAGACAGCATCAGCGCCTCTGTAGACAGGAGAGAAGTTGTAAATGAGAGCTCTGTCTTCCTCAGCAGGACTGGAGTAATGATGGTAGTTCTTCATGGCTGGAGGAGAAAAACAGAGGAAAGCAAACGAGACAATACTGAATGCAGTGGTTTTAAGTACTGAATGATTATTATTATTTATCAGCCATGATTTAGATATGAGTGAACCATTTACTGCATTTATTCACTAATTCCAAAACATCTAATTATAAGTATATCTAAAATCGAATCACCCAGTTTTAAACTTTTCTGTGTCTGGATCTGCATCAGAACTATTTTGCTTTTCAGTTCATGACCTAATTTTCCACTTCCACTTCCACCTGTGACCTCAGCTGTTTGAGGTAACATCAAATCCAAAAATGGACAATCAAAATATTCAGAGATACTTCATGTTACCTTCAGAGACAAAGAAGCTGGCAGTGTAGAAGCTGGCTCTAATAGCAGAGACAGAGTGAACCATGCCTGGCTTATCCACCCACTCAAAAGGACTTTTCTCTGGATGCCACTGCACAGCATAAAATGGGTAATTGTTGGCTAAACATAGAAAACAAGAAACATTGTTAGCAGATAAAAAAACAAAACAAAATGTTTAGAAAGTGCCAACTGCAATATTTAAATGTATATGAATGTGCACACACATATGAAATATTTCCTTGACACAAGGATGCAGTAAATTAGAAAAACAAGAAAAAAAGAATATTGGTATTGGCAAATGCTGTCAAGCAAATTATTATTTCAAACATTGACATCATCCCAGAATTTTAAAAATGAGTCCATTAATACAAACTTTATCAAAACAGATTTCATCTTAATGTTATTCCCCTAAAAGCAAAGTAAGGAGTTATGTGTTACAGTCAAAACAAGAAGAATGGGAGTGATTTTCATCACAGTTCTTTTTTCCTGTTGGACCGAGGTTTCTAATTGTAAAGTGGTGCTGCCACCTGGTGGACAGTTATGTTAAATTTAATGCTGAACTCAAGGAGAGCGTGTTTGTTTGTTTGTTTGTTTGTTTGTTTGCTTGCTTGTTTGTTTGTTTGGTTTGTTTCAGATAGCAGTATGGAAGCCAATGTGAAATGAGTGGCCTCCAGGTTAGTAGTTGCTAAATGTTACCTTCCATGGTAGAGATGAATTCTTTCTTTCCATCGCTGTTAGTGGAGAGGACCTTGTAAAACCTCCTCAGCTTGGCATTTCGACTGTAGTTCTGTAGATTCAAAGACACCAATCTTATATTAAATTTGACATTTAAATATATTTTTAGACTGGTTTAAATCTGCAGCCTCATTTTGGATCTGGAGAGGTTTACTGTGCATGCCTGAAATTTATTTACAATGAACACCAATATTCTTGATATTACCCTGTAATTTATTTAGTCAAAAGAGGACAGGATAGAGCACAGGGTCAAGCTCCACTTATACAAATTATATGTTCTATGCAGACGTTGATGACGTGTTATCACCATGCATTTGTGGGAAAAAGCTTAAATTTCAACTCAATTGTTGCTGATGTGTACTCTCATACTAGTATACTCAATATACTTTATACTTATTCTTATTTTCCAATCATAAGTGCTTCAGTAAAAACTGGTAGCATGTCCTGTGTTAATTCATGAAAGATGCAGTGAATGGTATGTTTTTGACAGTTGGTCTTCAAAGTTTTTTCTGGTATTTCTTGGTTAAGTTATGATGTTAATTATGAGACTGTGTTTACAAAATACATTTCTGTACAGTTTCTTTCAGTTCCGTAAACAGACTGCAACAGGAAATACTTCCTGGCGGGGGTCAAGGGGAAAAAAAGAAGCAGAAATTACCTGTATTGAGAGACTCCAGCTGTGGAAGTTGGAAGTGATGTTTTCATTAGCCAAAGACCGCAGCAGATCCTTGGGAAAATTCCGGAATAAACGGCTGGATTGGGTTGCTAGTAGACGGATACAGATTTGTGTCACAGAGAATGCATACAGACAGGCAGATGAATAACAGCAGAGAAGAGTGTAACTGTGAGACTACTGGGAATAAATAAACGTGTTTATAGATGTTTTCATGTATTAGAGCCTTGACTTCAGCTCAGGAGAAAGGACAACATTTTATTAGGATGCGGGTCGTGTCGTCTCTTTCCTTTACGTTTTCGCTTCTTTGGTGAACGGGACCCCTTCTTAGATGATGAAACACTTCATATATTTAGTATAAAGGTGTAAGTATGGATTTTAATGTCCCTCCACAGCAGGTGAACGCCTAAAGCTTCTTATCTTTTGCCTTTGGTGTACTACGTATGTAGCTAGTTTCTAGCCACATGCATAAAATGTGATTAGTCGGGAGAGAGAGGTCCTTCTCAGCCACTGCATTCAAATATGGTGGGGGGACATGGCAGCTTCCACAAACGGCTCCTAGGTATTTTTAATAAATTAAGTTTACGAGAATGTATCAGTATGTTGGAAGATGTAATTATGCACTAATCTATGTATATTTATGAGTAAAAGATCCTTATTTTTTATTAAATATCTTGAAAAAAATGACTCACTGTATCTTTAAGGTGTCATTTGTGCTTGTAAAATTATTAGAAATGTCAACAGAATACAAATTTATTAGTTTTGTTTTATTACTTCATATTATGTGTTATCAGCTCATCAGTCATCTGTATCTCTGAAGCACTTTGTACTGAACTAATGTGACTGCAAGTTGCTATAAATAAATAGTTTGATTGATTGACTGAACACAGTTGTCATAGAATAAATATATGAAAAATATGGTAATTTGAATGACACTGAAGGAATGTAAGCCAACACGTATCTAATCTGACAAAAGAAACAAACAGAATAGAGATGATTTATGATATGAATATGATAGAGAGAAAAAAGGACTGACAAAGCAAGCAAAAAAACAGCAGTAACAGAACACCTGGTGTGAATGTCAGAGGTAGAGCCACAGCCTTGGTATCGGTGAGAGTGAGGAGGTTTTTGTTGGCAGTCAGGACAGAGAGCTGCTGGAAGCCTTGGCAAGTTCCCCAGATAGGAAAGTAGTCTCCAGCATCATTGGCCTGCAGGACCAAAGAGAGTAGGTATTGAGAAGGTACCAATAAGGGCGGGCCACAGCCATTTTTTTTTTTTTTTTTGGTTGCCTAAATTCATAAATAAGTCAATTTAAATGTTAAATGTTAAATAATCAGGATAGTTAGTCCTGGTAGTCAGTTAAACACATCAGATGTGATACCTTCAGAGCCAAGATGTAAAAGATCTTGGCAGCTAGACTGAACTGTGATGTCTGAAGATCTACATCTCCACCTGGCAGCAATAACCTGAGGAGACACAGTTTAGGCAAATATGCTGGGAGATGGTTCAATTAAATCTCGACTGAAGTCTTTCAAATTTGTGTAAAAGCGAAAAGTATAATGGCTTTAAATGTTGCTCCTTATATCTAACATGTTAAAATGAAAATACCAGTGAGCACATGTTAAAGGTCTGAACCGCTTCTAACCAAACTGGAGGGATGAAATGGATGTGCAGCTGGGAGCAAAATTCTTTAAGAAGTAAATGGCAGGCAATTATATAGTGATTTATGAACATTTAGCAAAGTTTCATATTCTTTTATTTGTTGCTACAACATGCTTTTCATTCACCAAATCACACAGTGATATCGTGTCCTCGACAGTGACAAGTACACTGGGATATCATGCTTGGAGAAAGTTCTGAGTTTCTCTGACAAACCTGCTACATAAGGGATGACAAAGGGAACAACACTGTGGTTCAGGCTCAGCCACACTCTAAGAATAAAACTGGTTCATCCTTAGGACACAACTCCTAAACACACTGCAGTGCTGTGCAGTGCAACGAGAAGTGCTCGGACCTTTACACCGAAGAAACCAAACAGCACCTCCACAAACACAGGGAACAACACGGAAGAGACACATTGACAGGACAGGACTCTTCTGCACCTAAAGGATAAAGGGCAGTCTTTGGAGGCTGCCAGTGTTCACATTTTGGATCGGGAAGACAGATGGTTTGAAAGAAGAGTAGAAGAGGCCGTCTATGTCCGCTGTGAACAGCCATCATTGAACAGAGGTGGTGGCTTATGACACCAGCTGTCAACCAGCTACAATGCAGTCTTGAAATATCTTCCCAGGCCCCTCGAGCCCCCCGCACACCTTCCTTCGGGTGACCTCAGTAGGTCACATGATAGAGTAGGGCAAGGTCTCACAGTGGTTTCACCCTAAACCCCTGGTGTTAAAGACCCACACCTTTTTTTCACACCTTGGCTCGTGATGATGTGCATGATTAATAGTGGGTCAATGACCACCCCAACCCCAACTAGGGTTTAAATACCTGGGACTCTCCACCTTTTGGTTTTAGATAAATTGAGAGCATTTCTGTTTAAGACCTACAATTATATCGTATTATGAGAACTACAACAGCAAAATACAAGCAATGTGATAAAAAAAAGGCAATAAGCAATCAACTTACCCATTTATTGAGTGAAATATCTTATCATACTCTTCTTCTGTGCGATTAATTCTGTTGAAAAACAAAACATTAAAACAGTAAACTCCTTGGCTTTCTAGGAAAATCAAACAGATTATTAATCACACTTGAACAGCACTAATATGTTGTAAGAAAAGACATTTACTCAGCTCACAAAAAAACTGTGAATAAGAAGCAAATCTTAAAGCAAAGAAATCATAAAAAAGCCTATCTAATCCCATTTGAGGCACCAGCTCCGCCCACATGAAAGTGCTGTAAGTACAACTAATTTTTTAGTGGATGTAATTGAAGCACAGCCTTTTGGCTTTAATTCAAGGGGTTCACCAAAAAAAATGAATTAAGTATTTAAGAATTACAGCCACTTTTATAAATTGTACAAAAATGAGGAAAAGAGAAGAGTAAAAAGAAGCAACAGCTCATAAGCTGAAGCTTACTGCATCATCTGCCAAATATGGTCAAAGAAATTATTGATCATATCACTGCTGATAGAAACAGCAGATGACTGCCCCTCATCCTCCCTCCATGACTGCCCCTCCCTGAGCCTGGTTCTGCTGGAGGTTTCTTCCTGTTAAAAGGGAGTTTTTCCTTCCCACTGTCACCAAGTGCTGCTCATAGGGGGTCGTTCTGACTGTTGGGTTTTCTCTGTAATTATTGTAGGGTCTTTACCTTACAATATAAAGTGCCTTGAGGCGACTGTTTGTTGTGATTTGGAGCTATATAAATAAAATTGAATTGAAGTGAAATCCAGAGCTATACTCTCTGCTTAGAGGAGGGTAAATGGATAAAGCGACCCAGATGTTTCTTGAGTCAAAGAACCAACATGCATTTAAAAAAAAAAAAATCTCTGCCAGCATACATACCATTCAATATCATCAAAACAAGAGACACTATTTTGTATTACTTGTAGGGTCACATGTGATATAAAGGTGTTCCAACTACATCCATATTTAAACTGTTTCATGAGTCATGTGTGTTAAAATGTGTTATAAAATAAGGTGCAATATCAGTCAGTGAATCTGTAAAAAGAAAAGGATGGTGAGTTACTAAACATGTGGTGTGCACGTGCTGCAAACAGTAATGACAATACTGCAAGAAAGCTAATTTCTAAATTACATTAAATTATATTTATTCCAGCACTTATCAGAAAACAATCAAATGACTGCATTTCTGTGTAAAACAAGAAGTCGCCTGGTTTTATAGTCTGCAATTTATAGAGTGCTTCAACGGACACTGAAGGTGACAGTGAATGCATATAAGACAAACAGCAAACAGAGAGGTGGTGGAACCTAATGACCAAAAGCTGGCCTGGGTGTAACTATAAAAAGCTAAGACAGATTAGTCATTTGTCATCTGGTATGATTAAGGGTAATTTCACTTTATCCATTTAACTTTCTTACCGGATAGGTACAACTCTGGCCCCAGCACCCTCGAGGTATTTGACATAGGAGGCAGCAATGTAAGAAGAGCCACGAGCAAAATGGTCCCATGGAAGGTTTTCCTGTGCCAACACGCCTAATGACGACATGAGACAGATGCAATGAGACACTGAGGTAACCTGAGTTACCTGAGGAAACAGGACTTACACTGAAAAGAACCAACAAAAAAGGTCATAGTGTGGTGTTTAGCAGAAAACCATTTCAACTACTCATGCAGTGAGATAGTCTGAAGTGTAAGCACAGCAGTACTAACAAAGTATACAAAAACTAAGGGGGTGGAAGTGAGAGGTCTCAGGTGCAGAGCTAACACCTTAAGCAGTTAACAGTTAGTTGAGACATCAACCCAACAGATGGTCCTTTTCAAGTTTTATTCTTCTTTGGATTAAAAGGTCCAAATGCCAGTGTGAAGGCCACGCCGTGTTTCTCTGCCATATCTCAGTATCACCCCAACTGATCCATGAAACCTGATACCACTACAAGCATGTCCTAAAAGGCATAGAGGCCAGTATATTTCTACAGTCATGTCAATAAGTATTTGGACAGAGACAGTTTTTTTTAAAACATAAAAGATTAGGAGTTGATTCAAGATGTTGAACTTGAATTTGGTTTCTTGTTCACTGAAACTGTCAATATGAGGTCCAGAAACATGTCAGTGCAAGTGAAGGAGGCCATCACTGAGGTGGAAAACAAAACAGACCTATTAGGAAATGTGTGTGAAGATGGCTATAATTCCTAAACAGTTAATACAATATTTTTCTTACACTCCATGAATTTAAGTTTAAAGTAGCCACTTCAATCACATCTTGACTCTTTGATTTAAAATCCAATGTCTCACCGTCCAAATACTGACAGAGCAGACTGCATACAGCTCAAGACATTCCCCACAATCCTGTATGGCTGCTTCATTATTTCCCAATGTTTAAGGAGTGCTATATGACCACCTACAGTATGTTCTTGCAATAGCACGCCTTACAGTAACTGTACTCCTAACCACATGTCTGGTCATGCCCTCACACTTCTGACGTCAGTGACTGCAGCTGAGAACAAAGTGACTTATTGATCTGAAACAGCCTCAGTTTAAGCATCGCTCAACAATAAGGTCCAAGTAGGGTTAAAAGTAACAATTACAGTATATTTTCTTGGCATTAGTTTTAACATTAGCATCACCATTAAACTTGAGAATGAAGAACATTTAATGCAAATATGACGTGAACTAATTTCTCCTTTTTATAAGGGACCACAATAGTATATTATATATACTAATATATATATATAACAGCTCAAGTAGTAAACGTAAACCAGCCCACAGGGAAGACAGCCCCTTTACTCACTCAGCCCCCTCTCCGTGGAACACATTTTCTCGAACGTTCTACACGAGAATTACGTAAGAGCATCAACTACACACGTGTATAAGCGACTTCTACAGGTACATACAAAATACTGCCGTTCATCTGACCCGATCTTACCGATAATTGGTCGGTAATTGAGCTGCTGGTGGTTTCTCCCCACTTTGCACAGAGCGGGTCCGCACCACAGACAGGCGGTCAGCACCGCGAGCACCGCTGCAGCCGGCCGAGGCATTCAAAACACAAATCCGCGGGGGGGGAGTGGGAATGAATGGCAAGCTGGATTGCAGGATGAGGATGAAAAAAAAATTTTTTTAAGTTATTTCTGTTTAAAATAACAAACTGCAGACAAAAAGGGAAAAGCGTTCAATAAAATGAGCAAAATTACAAAGAAGAAATTCCCGGTAATGATGCTGCACTCTGGGTGCTGATGCTGTGTTCCTGGAGGCTGGTCGCCTTCTCTCGCAGCCCTCTGACTTCACCCACGTCTGTATTGTGAGGTATTGCGAGTATCAAGTCAGTCACGTGTAGATCTCTGCTCCAAAGACCAGCGTCATCTAGAGTAGTCCCCTCCTCACTGCTGAGTTCCCATAAAAAACAGATCAGACAGCATCAGCGGACTCCTCCTCTACACAGGTAGCACTAAATAGTGGGCGGGGGTGGGTGGGGGGTGTTTCCACAAGGAGGAACAACCAGCGTCAGACAGCTAATGCAGCTGGAAGAGAAAATAGAGTACAGAATAAAAGAGATAAAAACCAAGGGAAAAAAGAAAAGAGGATTTTGTTGAAATGCAAAATCAGTTGAAAGTATTAAAAGTGTGGAAGCATGAACCAGAATACAGGGACAGAAAAAAAAAGCTAAAGAAAAAGCTCAGGAGAAAACTTAAAGGGATGAGGATAAAACAGAGTGTCAGCCTGTCAGCGTGCCCTTCCAATGCTACACCTGCTTCACTTCCACCATACAAAAGGGATGGACAGATTCTCCTAGTGACTGATTACCAACCACATCACGCCGACCACAGGAGGTTCACATCAACAAGCTGATCCATCAGAAACCTCAGCCACCTTCACCTTTTCTCCCATAGCCCAGTACACCCAATAGCTACGTGCAGACGCTCCAGCTGCCCTTCGAGTGGAGAGCCCCTTCTAGTTTTTCAACCTTGGTCAGAGGCATAGTTTCAAGAACCTCATAAACCATACCCAACAGAGTCAGGCGAGAGGTTTGCTGAAGAGTTGGTTGTTTGCATGCATTGTATGGAGAGAGCACTTGCCTGAAGAAGCAGTGGCTACAAGAGAGGACGGTATGACCCGGATATCTGTTTCAAATGCTATTAGAGTGGACACGGGACTGCAGACTGTTGTTCTCAACCTTGTAGACAAATGGAGAGTTTCCAGCTCCTCCACAGGTTAGTGGCAACTATGTTGACTCTGTCAGGACAAGTGGTGAGAGAAAAATATCATTTTTCACTTATAGTATGTGTAATAATGTGTTAGAGGAAGTCTAACTTTCAACATTGCCTTGTGTCTGTTTTGTGAATTTGGAAAACTAACTGAAAATAAAATAAATACATAGAGGAAATATTCTTAGTTTTTTTAATATTTGTTAGTTTGGTAAAAAATTTCACAACATGTCTAATGAGGGTACAACACTGTGAGTCAGTGCTTTCAAAAATTTCTGTGTTTTTATTGTAATAGCTACACTAGGTTTTTAAAATCTTGCCTATGGAACATGGCTTCCATATAATAATAATAAAAAAACAAAACAAAAACTAAACTAACAACTAAAAGTTAAAGTGAAATAGAAAGAAAAACGAAAGAAAATACAGGCCTATAATAACTCTGAATCACACACACACACACACACACACACACACACACACACACACACACACACACACACACACACAAAAAAAAATTGTAGCTGATTTCTTGCACTGCACCTCAGATGTCTCTATGGGAGTAGATAGTGACTTATGAAACAGAGCTCCAAGGACAAATTTAGAAATGAATGCTTTACCATCACAAGTTTGTTCTGGTCAGAACATAAATGTGCAGCTAACACCCCCACACACTTTAACCTTCTGGATGTATCGTGATGCTCTTCATGTGACATTTTGAGGTATGACCTTAGTGCAGCGGAGCAGTAAGTTGTGGTACTGACTTACCTTGTGGAAGAACTAGTGAGTAATGTAAGTAACTGAGTAATGTAAGTAACTAAGTGAGTAATGCTCTGATATGTCTTATCTGCCCATATCTAAGTATGACAAATGCAAACCCATCACGTATGAAAGGCAAGTTACATAATGATGATCTCATCTGAGCAAACCCAACTACAACTATGAGCTGAACATGTTGTCAGTCTCATTATGTCCAGTGTTAATTGTTTTTCTCATTTTAACTCTTTTTTTCTCTGTTGCGTAGTACTGTGTCTGGACTAAAGCTGCTAAGGCTGATCGATCATTCTCTGTCAGCCCAGCGGGTTCAGGGTACGTCTGACACCAGGTGACAGCCTGACTTGTACTCCTGACTGGATCCCAGCTTATCATCTAGATTATGATGACAATTATGATGCTTCAGTGTTTTGTCATTGTTACACAATAACTGTGCCTATTTAATGTAAAAACAGCAACATGCTTTCTGAATGACACACAGTGATGACCTAGATTAAGCCTGGTTAGATTTGCCATATTGGTAAATGTGAAAATGAAAATGTAAGCTTCTGCTCTTCTCTCTGCCAGGCTGACCAGGCTGAATGCTTTGTTTCCATGTAATCTTTTAAAACAAGATATTCTCAACTGTACAAGTTATCTTTTGCACAGAATGTTCTGACTGTGTTCTGCTACCATGGCAGGTAGATAATGTGTCTGAAATGATTGTTATGCTTGTTAATATTCTTTGTTAAAACCCATACAGACTGCTGTCGCACTCTGTATCATTAACACTTTTGCAAAGGCAAATTTAAACCTCATAAAGACAACCTATTTATGTGTAAATACATTTATTTGAGATTTCAAGAACGATAGATAGATAGATAGATAGATAGATAGATAGATAGATAGATAGATAGATAGATAGATAGATAGATAGATAGATAGATAGATAGATAGATAGACTTTAAGCATTTAAGCAGCCATTGCAAAAATAAAAAATATTTAAATTTTTTTCATTTTGGTCCCATTCTAGCTTATCACAGTGTGGCAGTTGGGATTTGCACAGACAAATTTAATCCTACTTTGTGCATTTTGCCCACGCTGCATCTCGGATGTGGTTGTGTTAACGTCACAAATTCTGCTGACCTGCACATTTGGCATTAAAGGCACTGTTATTTGCTTTATTAGCTGTTTTGTGTCAGCTGGTTATTTCGTTGCACACGCTGCATTATCAGACCTGTTCCTGTTCTTATTGCTTTCACATTACTGATTATTCCTTTTTGCTTTTAAAATGAGATAAAATCATCTATGTGTGTTAGAGAAAACAGGCAGCGTGTTAGCATTTAAGCTGTGCACAGCAAAGGTCTCCACTTTCAAACTGCCCTTTCTGCAACATCTGCTCATTAGGGTAGTGAAGGCATTAATGAACGCATATCAGCTGGCAGGCTGTTGCTAAATACGAGTTAACTGAATGTTAGGGAACAAAACAGTTATGTCAGTAAATGTCCTCACAAAGAGAGAGAGAGAGATACTGTAGGTGAGAATGTGCAGGAAATAATGTGTTGAGAGTCAACACTGCTGCAAGGGGAGGGTGTTTTAAATGTGCGCATGTGCGTGTATGTTAATTTGATTAAGTCAGCACTTTGTGTAGCAGGTAGTACATGGATCAGTGATTTTAGTTACATTACACAGTATTGCAGAGGGACAAATTGCGCTGCATCTCTAGTGACTAACCACAAGAGGCCGCACTCTTCTACTAAACAAGCTTCAGCTTAATCCACAGTGTCCTTTTCACTTTGTGCGTTCTGTTTGTGGCAAATCACCTTCTCCTTCAGGGACCAGGGACTATAAAACAATCTATTCCAGTCAGTAAGGATGTAAGGCGCTGGGATCTCTGGTGGCCTGTGCAGGTCATAACAAGTGAAGCTGTCTGAGCTAAATGGTGCTCGACTATGCAAGTGTGGAAACTCTTTGTGAAAGAAAGCGAGCCTTGTTGTCAGAGAGGGTGAAGAAGACAAAGAGTGAGAGTATTAGAAACCAAAAGTAAAAGAAGGGTGACAGGTTGAAACATGATATTTGTTCAGTATTATGTCTGCTAGAGGAATAATTAAAAACAAACAACCTGCCTTTGTATTAGTCTAATACAAACTGATGATTTAAGTTCTGCGGCTACATTTACAGGCATTACTGGCAAAAGTGGCTCAGGTTTTCTTTCTTTCTTTCTTTCTTTCTTTCTTTCTTTCTTTCTTTCTTTCTTTCTTTCTTTCTTTCTTTCTTTCTTTCTTTCTTTCTTTCATTTCACACACACTTCTGTACTGGAGCCATAGCACCACAAAAATCCATAATTAAAAAAATTGTCTCCCTTTATCGTTGGTCTTTGTCATCTGCTTTTAAACCCATTGGCTTTTATTGAACATGAACATAAATCCTTGTTGACTCAAGTTGAATCTGTTTGTCTTTCATCTGCCAGCTTTTGTGGATTGTTAAGCGTGTTCATTCTCTGCATACAGAACATCATTAACATCGTTGTCATTGGAGCCTTTCCCAGGTGTCATAGGGTGAAAGGTGGGGTACGCATTAAAAAGGTTGCCAGTCTATCACAGGGCTAACACACACACATAGACAAACAAAAGTTCAGGCTCTCATTCACCAATTTAGAAACACTTCTTTTCGCAATGCAAAGACATCCATGTTAGATTCACTGGCTACTGTGTCCAGCTACTGTCAGTGCCATAAAAAAATATCAGCAGTATTACTGGGATGGAAGAGTTTATAATAGAGCACACACAGTTAGCTTGCATTGATAGAATAGCTGTCAAAAAGTTTTTAAATATCTAATTTGTGTATTTGATTCCTTGCTGCATGGATGTCACACAACCATGAACTTGGTAAAACAAAGTAAATAGTTCTTTTTACTAGATTTACAAACAAACAAACAAACATTTAATAAGTCAGGAAAGAACCTGCCAGCTTGACCTTGCAGTTCTTTGTAACTATTAAGTACATGAAATCATATCAGAGGTGAACTGTGAACTTGCAAAAGAGAAACAGACACTGCAATGTGTTCAAGGACAATTGCAATGTGTGGGATTGATATTTTACTGGTTAGTGTATGTGATTTAACAGTTTACATCGAAATCCATAAACCTACAGCTTTAACTACTGAAAGGAAAACACGCATTCAGCTTTGCTCTTTGTTCTGTGTGTAAAGATGATCAAATGAAGCAAGAAATCAGTGTTTTAGGATTTTGTGTTTGTGGTCAAACTGATGTTCACTGAAACTCCTTAGAGACTGACTCAGGGAACAGGCAGCAGATGAGTGACGGTGGAGCTAACAGAGCTAATTTTCCCAGACAAAGTTTGTTCTTACATCTACATCACAATGAAAGCTATACCATTATTATTCTGTGTTATATTATCATTATCCATTATATTGTGAAAAACAAGTCACTGACTTTGCAGCCATCCCACAGCTTTGTCTGCCTCCATGTAGTCTAGAGTTCACTGCAGTTTCTTACCAGATGTTGTCTTGCTGCGTTTGTTAGATTGCTGTGCGGTTATAGTGCCATCAAGTGGCAATAAAAAAGATATGAATGATATGAAAAGTAGAATATGTGATAAACACCTCCAGTCAGTGTTACTTAACATATTCTATTAAAGAATGAGGATGACAGTAGATGGAAATTATGACTCATTCACTTACTGATGTGCTGATGTCACATAGGCCCATTTAGCTAAAGCATCATCTTAGCCCACAGTCCAAGACTGTGTAGAAACTTTGAAAGTGGGAAACATTTTGAACCAGTATTAGCAAACATTTACGAATGAGCAGTGCAGTCCATTTTAACTGAACTCATATAGATGAAGTATTTTTTTCTTTACTTAGTGTTCCTATTATATAATCTGCACCCCAGAGTTCACAGTCATTTAATAACATAATAACAGACTGTGCTGGCTATTTCTTCTGATTGCACTTTCACACAGTGACTTGCAGACAAGGTCAGTTGCAACATGCAAATGATGAACATTTATTGTGTATATTGTACAAGCCACTCTTACATTACAGCTAATATCGTGCCGATTTGTAACTCTTACAGTAAAGTCTTCATTTTGTTTTTATTATGTAAATTTGTTCTTCTATGTATAATCATTTTCATATTTCATGACGACTAAATTCATTTACATTCATTTACAGTTTATTTGTCTTGAAGTTCATAAATGTTAGGAGTCAGTAAATGCTGGTTCGACCTTGTTGCCAGTCAAAGTAGAAGATAAATAACTGCAGTAATGTGGAAAAAGCCATTTATGTTGTTTTGTTGCTGTTTTTCACATTAATGCAGTTGCTGAGTCAGAGTGCTGCTGATTTTTTTATTCCATCCATCCATTTTCTTCTGCTTATCCTGTTCAGGGTCACGGGGGGGCCGGCGCCCAGCCCAGTCGTACACCATGGACAGGTTGCCACATAATTATTATGAGAGTCATCACACTTCAACCTGAGAATAGGTCCAAATAGAAGAACTTTAAAGCCCCTGTGTCGGTGTGTTTAAATTCAGCTCTGCCTTTTATAACCCCTTAAAAAGCTTGATGGTCCCTATATCTGATTAGCTTCATTTACATGGGTTTAATATTCAAGGTTTAGAATCACAGAATGAGTTCATGACTGGCCCACCAGTATCTGCTGCTTTTAAGGGTCAATATGAGCTTAAATGTGTAATTAGTGTATGTACATCTGGTCTTAATATAGATATAACTGTACAGCTACTGTACAGTGTATGTAAATTCAAATATACTTGATTAATGGTGATGTATACCACTATCTGTACTTTATGTAAATTAGTATGGAAATTTATTTATTTTTCTTTACAAGCAAAGAGAAAAAAGATGATCCTTGGAAATGAAAAGAACGAGAAAGAGAAAAGTGAGGTGGTAGGCCTATAAGAAGGATGAAATAGTAAAGGAAAGATACAAGAAGTGACCCAGTGAAATTAAAGAAAGCGAGCAGGGACAGATATGAACTAGATCAGGAAAGAACTAAAGCGAGAGAGAAGTGAATGGAGTCTGTTAACAGAGTGAGAGTGAATGAGAGAGAGAGAAAGAGAGACCATTGGTGCCGCAGCGGGACCGACTGTCACACGGACTGTCAGAGGGGTCGTTGCCGGAGAGAGCTGCAGCCACTCGCCGTTTACAGGCAGTCAAACCAGGGGGAAAAACAGAAGAGGAGAAAGTAGGAGAAGAAGAAGAAAAGGGAAAGAGAACAAGAAGGAAGAGGAAAGCGTTATATTGTCAGTGGCTGCTCTTAACTGCTTGCCCTCACCTCCACCGGACAGGATCTACTGCCCTCATCATCCCTCTTCATTATCATCACCATCATCCTCTTCATTATCCAGACCCCTCTTCCTCTTCCTCCTCACCATGCCGGGTTGGCGGCGAAACCTTACTTTCTGTCTGCAGCGGATGCACGAGGAAGGTAGGAAGACAAAACAAATTATTGCGTGCTTGTGTTTGCACTAGCAAGTGCTCGCGCGCGTGTTTGCGCACGGGCAACACGATTTCTTGCTGTTTAAATTGAGGCTGAAATATGAGCAGTGGGGTTGTGGAGACACTTTGAATCTTCATGATTTCTGCTTCATGTGTTCAGAGTTTTCTGGATCACTGAAACTGCGCGCGTGTGAGTGTGCGTACGCGCGTGCAAGTGTTTGCGTTCTATGGGTTGATTGAGAAGCACCTGCAGCTTCGATAACTGTGTGCGTGCGCGCGCGCGCGTGCGCGCGTGGATACGCTTGGTCTGCTGGAGCTGTGCGCTGTGCGCACACGTGTCACCACGGGTTTGTTCCGCCGTTTCAGCAGACATTGCGCGAGGCTACTGATGCTGGCAGGTCAGGGCGCGTGTTAGTGCGTATTATGTGTGTGAGAGAAAGAGACAGAGGGAAATCGAGTGACACACACACACACACACACACACACACACACACACACACACACACACACACACACACACACACACACAGAGGCAGCGTGCTGGTCCTGCAGCATGAACACAGGAGAAGGCAGACGGTGATGATGTTGGTCAGCTACAATGTGCACGTGCGTGCGTGATGTTGCAAAAAAGTGAATGTGTGCAGATGAGGAAGTCAGTGTTGCATGTGACACAGCCAGCATGGCGTTGACAGTGGAATGAACTGCATCCGTTTTCTGGGCATTTTTGTGTTTACACGCACAGACTTATCATATATATATATATATATATATACACAGTATATACACACACACTAGGGTAATGGTTTGTAACACCGAATTTCAAATAATTAATTGGTACAATATTACGCAATATGTGTGTGTGCACGTAACAGGACAGTCTGATGTGTGACCTCATGGTTTTATTTATCAGCTTCCAACTTTCAACACACTCCTTGTGTCAACATGAGAAATACCCCTTGCCTGAAGCCAGGTCCATAAACAAATGAAAACATTCAACACCTTTGGGGTGAAATTAAAAGCTGTAAGCTGACTTCACTAATAGGGTCTGGCCTGAAAGAGAGAAAATTCATTTACAAAATGTTAAGGCCCTTGCAGCAGTATGTTAATGCTCTTTTTTTTTTAGCAATCGAGTGTAATGTTTGTGTGTGTGATGACATAAATGAAGTCAATATATGATATCGCTGTTGGAGAAAGTGTGAAAGTGCCTAATGAGTGCTGGCAGAATGTATGCACTGCACCATCTAACCCTGTACACATGTTTTTTGAGAATCCTCTACTTGTTTGCTTAATCCATATTTGTAAGTGCAAGAAAGACAAGCAGTGGAGCTCTAAGGCAGGATAGATGCCAGAGTTTGTGTGTATGTGCATGTGGTTGTGTTGGATGTAAGGCTATATTTACTGTATGACTATGTGAAAGAGACTAAGTGAAAAAGATGTTTTGCTCAAGATTAGTGTGCGTGTGATAAAAAGAGAAAGATGGGGTAACACAGAGCAACATGTGTGTTTATGATGTGTACGAGAAAGACAGTAAAAGACAGAGAAGTGCAGGGCATGGAGGGAGATAGTAGAATGTTGTTTGCTCATAGTGTTTAGTGGGCAGGAGATGCAGCTTTTACATTAGTATGCTGGATGTGTAGTGACACTGTTGTCTATTGATAACTGCCTTATAGACCTATGAATGGCTGTTTGAGACTCCTTATTGTACCAGTCTTCAGTGTTTTATTTTAGTCTGTTTAATTGTGTGTGTGTGCGTGTGTGTGGGGGGGGGATCTGCTTGATAAAGAACAGGTATTAAAAAAAGTAAGGTAACATTAACTTTCACATATGTAGTCCAAACAGGACATATGCAAAACATGTCACAATCAGGTGATCTCCCAGATATGCATACAAAGCTTTAGGCCTAAACAGTCAAAAAGATGTGTTGAAGTTTAAACTGGACATCTGAGTGGGGCAAGAAAGGTGATTTAAGTGACTCTGATGCTACCAGACATGGCTGGTCTGAGTATTTCAGAAGGTGCTGATCTACTAGGACTTTCACGCACAGCCAGCTCTGGGATTAACAGAGAATGTTCTGAAAAAGAGAAGATATTCTTGAGCGGCAGTTCTCTGGGCAAAAATGCTTTGTTGATTCGAGAGGGCAGAGGAGAGTGGCCAGACTGCTTCTTGCAAATAGGAAGACAACGGTAACTCAAATAACCACTTGTTACAATAAAGTTACGCAGAAGAGCATCTCTGAATGCACGACATATTGAACTTTGAAGCAGAGGGGCTACTGCAGCAGAAGACCACACCAGGTGCCACTCCTCTAAGCCAGTGGTTCTCAAATCCAGGCCTCGTGGCCCAGTGTCCTGCAGGTTTTAGATGTGTCCCTGATCCAACACACCTGAATCAAATGGCTGAATTACTTCCTCAGTATG
>JASGAU010405203.1:8238-23735 GCA_030220045.1 Australoheros facetus
GGGCTGAAGTAAACGACAGTAATGAAAGTTTAAACATTACTTATAGCCCTTTTTTCATTTTTGACTAAGAACTGATGGTTCTTACTTACAGTCATGTGAAAAGAAAGTTTTCACATGATTCTGTGCAGTCATGTGAAAAACAAAGTAAACCCTTACTGCTTCCGTAGAAATTAAGATGATAAGTAGCAGCCAGGTGCTGCTAATAAAATGTACTTGATTTACTGATCATCAGCAAGTATGACCACCTCTATAAAAGCAGAAGTTTTGGCTCTTTGCTGTTCTGGAACATTCAGGTCAGACCTTGCAATTTCAGAAAAATGACAAAAGATTCCAAGAGCTGCATCTTAGTCTCTATAAGACTCACTTAGCATGCTACAGGTTAAAGTTAAGGACAGTACAATTCCAAAAAAACTGAACAAGTATGGTTTGTTTGGATAGGTTGCCAGGAGGAAGCCTCTTCTCTACCTTAAGAAAGTAAATACCCACAAATCTCAATGAACTGAAGCTACATTGTAACAAAGAGGGGGAGACAAAATTCCTCCTCAATGATGTAAGAGACTGAAAATGGTTACTTTAAGTTATTGCTCCTAAAGTTGGTTCTGCAAGGTTTGGAATCATACGGTGTACTTAACTTGATGAAGGACTGCACAGAATCCTGTGAAAGCTTTCTTTTTCACCTGACTTTTCCCCTGACTCTTTCTTAATTAATTGAAGCATCACTAAATGATTCAATACGGCCACGGCACTAATACCCCAACAGTATTGTTATAATCCTCTGACACTTAGCTGTCATTCACTCACATGTTTGTCAGCTCTGTATCTCAGTGATTTAAACACAGTAAATTAAATAAATTCAAAGCAATAACAAAGGGGAATACCTGGAATGGTGTTGTCCAGTATGAAACCAAAGAAGCCGCCAACAAACATGCTGGTTGTCAGAAGTACCTGCAGGACCTGATCAAGTTCTACCACACCTGAACATAATGTAAAGAGTTAAACCTGTGTTTACATACGTTTAAATAATCAGTTTGTTTGATAATAATTCTTAGCTTTAGTCAAGTTTTTTCATCCACCTGTTGCAACAGCTTTCGGGTTCTTCAGTATCCAGTTAGGAATGACCAGACCAGTGAACATGGAGAAGCCAAAAATGAAGATATTTCGAGATGAATTCATATCTGAATACTGAAAATGTGACCAGAAAAATTACATTATTTATGTCAAAAGAAGAAAACAAATGTGCCAACATTTTTAAGGCTTTAGTGTGCACCTGCAGATTTGAAACTCCAGCTGCGGAGATGACGCCAAATATAACCATGAACATTCCTCCGATCACAGGTGATGGAATAGTGGTGAATATAGCACCCACCTTACCAAATATACCCATGACAACCATTAACACTCCACTGGCCACTATCACCATGCGACTACCAACCTGCAAAAAATAACAAAAGATATTCTGTTGAAGATGTCCTCAGAGCTCAGTGCACTGAAATTTACACTTAAAAGTGCAACATTTAGGGGAACTATAGAAATAAACAGTACTGAGATGAGTAAAACATATTTCAAGTAAATTATCATTAAAAAGGAACATCTGTAAATCTGTTGACAGGAAACTTTGGGGTCAACTTCTACTTGTTCGAGCTCCAAAGGGGCTATTGTCACATAAGGAGTATGAACAAATTTGACATTTTTAGTTTTCATGGGGTCACTTTTGGAAATTAACAATGATATCCTGCAAGATTTAGCCTTGGTTGCTGTCAGGAAACACAACAACCAAGGTTGAGTCTTTCAGTTTTTATTTAAATGTGCCTGAGTGGCATTATGTTTGAGTCCAGCATCCAGTTTCAACACATCACTGGCTCAGGATCTCGATCCTCTCATTCTTGCACTTTTTAAAATACATGAGGCATAATATAGAAGATTATCTTACCTTTGTAATACCTAGGGCTCCAACATTTTCACTGTATGAAGTGGTACCATTTCCAGTACCCCAGGCACCTGCCAAAAGGCAGCCTATTCCCTCTATACCAATACCCCTGTTGATGGCATGTTTCGGGGGCGGTGGAGCGCCAGATAACCTTGCACAGGCATGGTAGTCCCCAACAGACTCTATCATAGAGGAAATCACACCAGCCAAGATTCCAACCACCCCTGCAAGACTCACAGTAGGTCTCCCCCATTGTCCTAATTTTGGAAACACAAGCAAGTTGAAAATAGCACAAATCCATAAGCTTCAATAGATTATTATGGAAAAGATGTTCAGAGGATAACTTTAGTTGTTTCTATTTTTAATATTTTCAACAACTCCCACCTAAAGAAAATTCATCATTGAATTGACCTACTAACAAGTATAACCTACTGTATGCGTCAAAAGGTTGCTTTAGTTTATTCATCTGTGCTATTAGGGCTCAGTGAGTATCTAACAATGCATCACTGAGCCACACTGAGACATTCACCTTCATTACCAAAAAATGTAGGATCCACAGAGAGGAAGCAGTTATCCCTTTTACTGTCTAGTTCCAGAGAACAGTCATTTGGACACACAGTAAATAGTTTGGATACATCTATTGTTGATTTTTGGTCTTTGGGGGAGTTTAGTTAAAAATAAGAAACCTAGAGAATCACCAAAGTTGGTTTTTTTTTTGGTTTTTTTATGGAAATTCTCTATCTTACCTGGGTATGGGAAAACCAACCAGGGAGCCTGGCTCATAACATCTCCTTTTAGATCAGTACGTGCAAGGTATCCATACTGGTCTGGTTCAGCAGGAAGTATATTGTAGATAGTCAAAATGTAGCAGATCATCCAAGACAAGGTGATTCCCAGCAAAACCTTATGATACACAAAGAGAAAAGTATCTTTATCTTTTTCATGTGGTTTTAAGTTTAAAGGCCTAATAGCAAACAAGAAAAGACACAATGTCTTCTACGTACAGGTAGAATCTGAAAGACATAGACTGGAGAGGTGTGCAGTCTTTTATCCTTGTTGTAAGCTGGAACGGGCACAGCTATGTGACGGAGGTACTGCGAGAACAGGATGATCAGTGCTGTGGTCCTGTGTGATGCAGAGATAAAGGAGAAACAAAAATTACAATCTAAAATCCATAGTGTAAATATAGCCAAGTCTACCTATAACAACAAAAAGGGAAGTAGAGCAACTGTGCTGGATGTTGGGTAAGAAAGTTTTAATAGGCTTTCTTCTGCAGCCTTAAGATTAAGGCTGTACTCAGCTGAAGGGGTATTATTATTTTCTGAACTGGACTTTCAGGATTGTGCTCCAGGAAGGGGTGGGAGTAGGTTTTACATAACTTAAAACACATGTTTGATTTAGAAACCTGCATTGAAGTGCAATGAAATACATTCTATATAGATCTCTGTTGCTGTCTAAAACTATGGAAGGGTTGATTTAAAGCTTGCATGGTCAAAAAATTAATAAAGTACATATATAATTTATAATGTAATGGCAGTCTTGAATGATCCTTTTTTGTAATATTCATACTATGCAGCAAAATGCTACCTTTCTTTAGGGACTTTATTTAGAAGTTTTACCCACATTGCAGAGATGCCCCAGTGGTTCCCAGCACTGCTGCCCGCTGAGTCAAAGAGGGACAGTCCAATGAGAGAAATAGTGGGAGCGATGGTGAGAGGACCAATGAAGCGCATGAAGAAGCCAATGAGGCCTGAGAAACCAACCAGCACTTGAAAGAGTGAGCCCACCATGATGGATCCCTGAAGCTTAAGAGAAAACATGAGTATGTTAACAATCAAAATCTGGAATTCACTTTCTTATGAGGTTTTTTACTTTAAAAAATAAATAAATAAATCTGTTGTCACTTGCTGATAAACCTTTTCATTGAACATCATAGTCAGAGTTAGACTTTTTGGACAAAATGGCATCCGCCTTTCCTTTAAAATTTTCAGTTTACCATAGTTTCCATTACCATAGTAATAAGATATGTCCTAGCATACATCATATCCTGTCACCTGTCAATCTGTTGGACAAACCCAGGTGTCTAGATAACGCCACCCTTTTGGCCTGGTAGGCCTTTTACCTCCTTACCACTAAACTGAGAGCAAATAACTTATAAGTTAAGAAGACTGTTTATGTAGCTGATTACCACAAAATGTAAAGGGATACAGTGGGTACGGAAAGTATTCAGACCCCTTTAAATGTTTCACTCTTTGTTTCATTGCAGCCATTTACTAAAATCAAAAAAGTTCATTTTATTTCTCATTATTGGCTGTCCCCCAACGTTTACCATCCAACCTGACGGAACTGGAGAGGATCTGCAAGGAAGAATGGCAGACGATCCCCGAATCCAGGTGTGAAAAACTTGTTGCATAATTCCCAAGAAGACTCATGGCTGTACTAGCTCAAAAGGGTGCTTCTACTCAATACTGAGCAAAGGGTCTGAATACTTATGACCATGTGATATTTCAGTGTTTCTTTTTTAATAAATTTGCAAAGATTTCTACATTTCTGTTTTTTTCTGTCAAGATGGGGTCCTGAGTGTATATCAATGAGAAATAAAATGAGCTTTTTTGATTTTAGCAAATGGCTGCAATGAAACAAAGAGTGAAAAATTTAAAGGGGTCTGTACCCACTGTATTTTCACACTTTAATGTATGTTTTGTGTTACACTAGCTCCTTGTATTGTTTAAAGAAAATGGGAATACTAAGCAGGTATGGGATTAAATCCCATAAGCAGGTGGATGCATTAGTGATGTAAGTTGAAGTTATCCCAATTTACTGAATCCTTTCAGTAGCATGAAAGCATTGTGATTGTATTTGATCCTTAATCGTAATTTTTGTCCTTATTTGAATGTATAGAAAAGAAATATCCATCAATCCAACCACCCACCCTCTGTTAAATCTACCAAACCATTAATGTCACAAATAAAGCCTTTAGAACAGCATTCTGGATCATGTGTTTAAATGTGCACACCACATGTGAGCCAGCACACTTCAGTGTAGTTTTCCGAGCATAGTGTTGCATGTTGTTAAGAATGGATTGCATCATGAAAATGGTTACCTGAACTTCATCCTACTGAGAATTTTTACAGCCTTCTTGATAATAAAGACATTACCCAAACCACACTAAAGTAAAGTGGTTGTGCCAAGGTGCCATGCTGACAGATTTCTCTGAGCTACAACTGTAGTGTTTTTTTGTTTTGACTGTGGAAAAACAGACATCTTTTTTAAATTGCACATATTTTTTAAGACAGCTAATACTCTGTTTTGTAAATGTAAAGTTCATAAAATGTGAATGTTTTCAGAATGTGCTTCAGCTTAGAGATTTAAAGGGGTTTTGTTTTAGGTTATTATGCAATGGTTTTACTGCTCTGGCTTGCCTGAGATCACTTTGGGCTCTGTGGCCCATGGGTTAAAATTATTTTGGCACCCCTCCTATAAGCCTGTCCCATCCCATCATCACTGTGTGGCACACGAAAAGAGCCTACTTCTGTTGGCATAAAAAAAATGAGTTCATACTGTGCTGTCAAGCAATCCAATATGTCTACCCCATATAACCCACCAGCCCATAATCTAAAGGGCTTTGTTGAGGCACATGTTTATTTACATTTACAGGATTGCACTAATCTCATAAAGTTAACAGTGTATATTGAGTAAGTGAGAAATGTCACTGTTTGTGGGTATTCTCTGATAGAGCTACATTGCTTTTCAACCATTGCCACAACCCCACCAAAATTTTGTAATCTCACAACTTTTAATATCCGGATCTAACTCCCACATTAAGAAAACTCCTAGTGGTACAACTTGGATTTAGCATAGCTAATGTTTTAATATTTTGGATTAAGAACTGTTCAAAGAAGCATTAAAAAGGCAAATACATAATCTTGTCATGACACAAAAATTTAACAGTGAGGCCCTTTGTGCAGCACGAGGATCATGAGCGTGACCCAGCACATGCGCTAGGACTGCTGCAAAAGCTAATTTGATTTTCAAGTACAATCCCAAATCTCTGTGCCTCCCTGGGAGCATTGAGCCACACTTTTTTATCAAGATTTGCAGTTGGAGAGAATTCAGTTGAGGTTTTAGAAAAATGTGACGGAAAATTATCCTTTTCCAGAAGTTGGTTACAGGCTTCACATGGCCACAGTTTACTTACTGCTCTCATTCGACTTTGCCACGTCTCTATGAAGTCTGTGGAGGAGGTGTTGACCAGGCTGGCATTTTGCGTCCATGCAGGACATGTCCACTCTGGCATAGAGAGTAATGCCATGGAAGGAGCCAGTAATGTGAATGTGCCACCTTGAAGAATGGGCAACCTGGAAATAAAGAAGGCAAGATCATTTGAGAGAACACATCGTCAGATACTGTAGTTTGGGCTGACCAAAATGGTTTGACTGACTGACAAACAGGGCCTTCTGTGAATTATTTGTATAAAAAAAAAGTTCTCAGAACTCAGTTCTCTGACTGTATCTGCAGTCTGTTTCTTTGAATCATGTATGAGGAAATGGTTAATTTAAATCATGTGAAGATAGAGTGACTCATTAGACAAACTGTTATATTAGAGGTTAAGTAAGTTAAAATAATCTGCTATGTAATGACACTCATTATGCTACTCTCATCACTGTCAACAGTTCACATCAGGCTGGTGCTGAACCTATTTCCAGTGCAGCATGCACACAATTAACTGATAAAGGGATATTTTCTTGTGAAAAACACTTTCAAAAATGTCTTTTGATGACAGATCAGAACGTTTTAGTTCTGATGGACACAAATAACTAGCATTGTTTTCTTTTGTTTTGCCTGGAACAGATCACCACGAAACACAGGGTTTGCTTTTCCTCGCAGCTGACTTGCAGACATCTTGGGAAAGACAAGAAAGTATCAGTGGTGCTAAGCCAGAAGAATGTGGGTTTCGCAGGAAGCAGATTCCAAACATAATAAGATAGAAATTCCTCAGTTAATCCATCTGTGACACCAGTATTCAGGCAGACTGAGTCTGCAACCCCATAACATAAGCTCAGAACAACAACATAGAACTTTGTAGACTTCCAAAACAATGACATCACGTTAATTCTCCTGTGCATGTGTCACTGTTTACAAGGAAGTTTCCATACTGGCATTTTAAGCAGGAATTAAATAGAATAATTATTAAACACCATTTATCTTGGCATTAAAAGCAGAGTGCTGTAATGTATTAAACCTCAAATGGACTCAAAATATGAGAAAGTTATGGAAAACTTAAACCTGCTTCTTATTTCACCTCTCTGGAAATCTCATATAGAAACTGTGTCCAGGACTGCTTTGAAATACTCCATCGTTGATCATGCACAATAATTTTGGCAGGCCTCATGGTTCAAAAGAGGTTAAGTAGAAAAGCTGAATGTTTGGTCTGTTCCGCTTGTTTAATAAGAAGAAGCAGCATAGTTAATTCCACCTTAATACACTCTGCTGTACTGCTGGATTACCGTGTTAGAACATGAAACTCAGAACATGAAAAGAAGCACAGAACAGATAAATCATATCCAGTAAATTAATGTAAATCACCTTGCAATTTAAAAAAAAAAAGGTATTTAAAGCACTCCAGAAACCCACAATACAATTTACAACTGCAAACCTCGTGGAGGCTCCCAGCCGTCATAGAAGAAGAGGCAGGGTATCCCCAGGAGAGGTCACCAGCCCATGACAGGGCTTACCCAGAGAGCAAGACAGCCACGCACGCTCACATCCTCCTACTCCATAAGTAATCCCCACCACCACCCCTGCCTCCTTACCTAATGCCAAAGATCACTTGCAGCAGAGTGCAGATCCCAGAAACAAAGAAGATTGTACTGATGAGGTGGCTTTGTGTGAGGCTGTCGTGCTGCAGGCACAGTCCCTGAGACAGGATCAAAGGGATGGCAATGATACCTCCAAATGCAGTCAAACAGTGCTGAGAGAGAAAGATAACAAAAAAAATTAAAAATAACCAGTGAGAGATTCGTTTAAACCTTGTTGGATTGGCATGTGAAAAAAAAAACTTTCATGTACTCAAGTAGAAGATAACGTACTCTAAACATAAACTAATTTGTACATGTCTGATATTTGTACGCCACGTGGGAGGTTACAGTAGAGGTGCAGTACAATTAAAGCAGAATTTCACTATCTGGCTTACATAAATAAAGCCACGTCCAACCAACACTCAAGAAAATGTCAAATAGAAGCTGTCATGTGGTCATGTTTACATTGTTACATCAGAAGCCATTCTGCAAAGCTGGCTCTTAATCATCGTTAAACATGACCAAAGAAAAAAGAAAAAGACACCTTTGTTGTCATACCTGGATTCCTAGAATGATGCACAGGTACCAGGGAGGAACATCTGTTACACAATATGCTAGTTTGTTACTATACTCATCCGTCGAGGAGACTGGTTCTTCTGTGTCAGGTAGATCACAGAAGCGTCCCTCCAGCTTCAGTTAATCAGAAAGAGAAGCAGACAGAGATGCATGTCAAACATGGGCATTCTACAGGGGTCTATTTACCCTTATGGCTCTGTCATTTTATTGTATGGGTCAAAAACAAAAATCATTCACAACTAACTTCCATATCAAAAAAGACGTGATGGCATGTTATCAGAGCAAAACCATCCATAATCCACATGGATAACTGAGAGTTATGAATTTACAATATGATTCCAAATCAAGTGCTAACAACCGTGAAGTTTCCACTTTGCAGTTATATGTGGAGTCCATGATAATTACACAATTCTTTTAATCATTTCCTCATATAAAATTAAAAGCAAAACTCACCGCAAAGGCATACTTGTCAAGTCCATTAATTTCCTTGTCTGGAGCCATGTCAGCCTATAGGTCCAGGTTGTGGTCTACTGAGCCAGGAAGCAAAACAGAAAAAGGAAAAACCATTAGTCAGAGAGGAGGGAACATGGACAGAGAGATGAGAGCATCTGATAGAGAGGGGAGAGAGAGCCAGAAGGCGAGATTACAAACGGGCTGGAGTAGACAGCGTATTATGAACAAGCAGAGTTCAGACATGAGACTGCAGCTTTTGTTGATTGAACTGCAGCTCATGTGAACCGAATTACAACAGTAACAGCAGCTGACCACCCGGCATTTGACTGGCAGGAGATAAAATCTCGTACCAAGAACTCTTTAGGAATACTAAGTATTACTAAATACTATTTTCTAAAGGTGAAGGAGCAGATCCTTTAAAACAAACCTTACTGTATGACCTGTGGTCAAATTAAATCTCTGCAGTCAGTGGTATTAACAGTTAAAAAATACAGCCTTTATCTTGGTGAAGACTTCCCCTTTCCAGAGTGTCTTTCTAAATTGACACCAAATGTTTGATTTTGGAGGGCAAACCTCCCCAATGATCACATGTTGGCAAACAATCATTTGATTCAAAGTTGGTATTGATAGATTACTAGAAAATGTTCTGTAAATGCTAACTTAATTTCCTAATTTACTGTACATCTCTACTTCCCGTAGAATGATAGCAAATCAAATTACATTCTTAGGAGTTTGATAACAGCCCACCACTACTTCATTAGTGTGGTGGACAAGTAGCAAAAACTCATCCTCACATTGCTGGCGTCCATTTCTGACCGCATTTTTTCATCCTCTGTCATATGATTGCTATTACACGTCTCACCTTATCCCAAAGTCAGAACCTAGGGCACGTGCTGACAGCTCAAAGACACCAGTGAAAAGTAAATAAAAAAAACACCAAATGAATGATTGCCAAAAGTTACCAATACAATACAATACATCCTTAGTGGACATGAATGTCAGTAGAACTCTTCGTGGTAGCCCATTTTATCATTGCCCAGACATTTAATTTACACTGTAAGTGTTATTCTGGAGCAAAAATCAGGGGATCACCAAAATCAGTTGGTTTCTTGGTCAGGAGGGTCAGCGGTGTGCCAAATTTCATGCCAACCTTTTTAATAGCTGTTGATCAAGTCTGGATCGAAGTTATTGACCGACCAACCAAGAGACATTTCCAAAAAGCGCATAAACTTACATGTATGCACCACTGGACATTTAAATTCAATTATCTGTAACTTTGAGCTGTAATGCTGTTTTTCCAGGAAAGACTTCAGTTAAATTAAACAGGAGCCTTAGAAACTACAATTTTAAACTAGAATACTAGAATATATGTGAACGTTTTTATCTTGACTGCTGTGCAGGGCTCAGATAGCAGTGATGGAAAAAAACAATCCACCAAATAGAATAGTTGATGAAAATTGAGTTCACATGAAACTTGCAAACGTAGGAGCGTAGCAGCAGTGGGACATCATGCGGTCTGCTCTGAGTGCATGTGACTGCATGTACTGCAGAAAAAGGATCCATCACATGTCAGATAGCAAAGCCCCTGGGATTGGAACCAGTGTTATTTTTAAATGCCTAACAACATTTGCACCCCCTACCCACCTATAAAATACAAATACAAATCTAGGGGGGGGTGTCCAAGCAGAGCCACTTTGTGAAGAAATAAGGAGGGCTTCAATTACACCTTGAGGTGGATGTGCAGTCAACGCCTTTACTTAAAAAGTTTTTGAAGTAAAAAAAACTTTTTTTTGTGCCAAACAGTGTCACCTCTTTTTATTTATTTTTTTGGTCTTTTTTTTTCTTGTTGTTGTTGACATTAAACTTTAACCATATAACAAACACAGCCATAAAATTTTTCCGCCTCTTTAAAATCTTTTTTTTGGGTGAAAACCTATTCATAGACACTCTGCAGAAGAAATAATAATATTTTAAATATTAAAGCATAACTAATATTACTTTGCAGCTGTTACAACACCTCAGCTAAAACTTTAGGGAGGTGTGGTAACAAGCCTTGGCTCAGCAGCATCTCATTTATTCACAAATCCATAGTTCAAAATAAAACCCATAGGGAAAAATAAAGAGAAGCAAGGGAAAAGATGTTGGAAACAACAAATAACCCCACCACCACCACCACCACCACCACTCTTCCTAGAAAGAAAAGAGGCACTGAGCTACACCTTTAAAAAAAAAAAATACAATTCCAGAGAAAACTTGGTTAAATAAAATGGCTGAGAAGCCCCACCATGCTTCCACTTTCATATAAACAGCTTCACTTAAACACAGCATAACGGGTCATACAGATTTCCCACAGTTCACTTTCTGAGTCCAGTGGTCAGAAGGATAGAAGCTTGGTGCTGTGGCTACATATGTAGCTTCACTAACAAGTTGTGGCACGGTTGTGTTGCAGACACACACACACATACAGATACAAAGAGTGAGAGACAGACCAAAAGGTCAGTGGACGTAACAATAACAATATTTGGTCAATGATTGAAATGCCAATGGGGAATGATGTTTGTACAAATAAGGACTTATCAGTGAAACAGCAAAAGAAAAAAAAGCACTCAGATTTAATTAAGTCTTTATTCTTGTAACATGCTGGGGGGCACAAATGAGATACAAAAATGCTGACTGTAATCTTTTACTGCCTCAGTCTAAATGTTTTGGCTCTTATCTTGTGTCTGATTGCATCCCATGACACTGCTAGTTTTACAGCAAGTGTAGCTGTGGTTTGCACTTACCAGTTACCAATGTTTGCTTCTCTTGTTTCTCTTTTTTCACCATATCTTCAGTTAAGTGTGAGGTTGCTCTTATTGATTAGCTTCTCTTTGAATGAGGATACTTTTTAAGTCTTTGTATCAGTTCTCTGACTCTGAAGGGTGCATGCTGGATTGTCTAAAGATCACAAGAGACATGTGTGGGTCACATTTTGGGATTCAGAAGTAGTTAGTGAATAAATCGAAAGTACAAATAGATATGCACACCTCCTCTCCAAGTTTAAGTTTACTCTTATATTAAGAGAATCAAAAACAAGTTGACTGAGAGGCTGGTGCCACTAGATGGAGACAAACCACTTTCTCCCACACCCTACACCTACTGTGGAGTTCCCAGTGTTTCGAGTTAAACTGAAGTGTGAGAGGGTATACAGAGGCCAAGGTGATAAAGATGACCTGTGCAATAAATCAGGTGATAAGAAAGAGAAACAACAATTTAAATGTGTTTATGGTGGAATTTTATCAAGGTAAACGAGCTACAGAAGTTCGCAGATTTGGTCTTACAACGCAAGAAATAAAACCTCAGGGGAAATTGAACTACTCAGTTCCATCATACTTTTTGAGTGAAGAAAGATAATGAGCAGATTCCAGTATCAGGAGTATTTATTTACAAGCGAGCACACCTTAAATTGCCAGTTTAAGTACACTGAAAGATGAAAACTTTGACATACATGGATGCTAAACGCTGGTTTTTTTTCCAAAAAGTATGCTGTTCTTCAATGCAAAAGCTCCTCCTCTGTGATCATGTGATGCAGGTCAAACAGGCTGACAGCAGTGGGAGGACACTCATATATTCTCACCTTGTAGCGCACTGAGTATAACAGAGATATCAGAGAGAAGAAGTCGAGACAAGACAAGACTTTTTTTTTTTTTAATCAGAAGGGCCTCATAAAAGAAGACCTGACAGAACACAAGGGATATTCGGTATCTTTTTAACTGGTGACTAAGCCCTGTCTAAAAAGGGACATATAATAACAGATATGCTGATGGCAGTAGATAAAATGATGGAAATATGGAAGAGAGGAGACATAGAAAAAGAGCGATCCCAAATCAACAAAGGAATGGAGTCTCAGCCAGGAAAAAAAATACCCCATTCAATTGAAGAAATTTTGAAAAGGCCCTCAAATGTCAGGAGAGAAAGTGGAGTTCCTTGTAACTGGTCTGTTATCAAAGAAAACAACCAAGTATATGACCAGCACCCATGCACAGGTATGTTTTTAATTTTTACTGTATAAGCTAATGGCTGAAATATTGTCAGAAAATCTGTGTTCCTTTTGATGTTGAAATGTTCTCTCTCTCAATAGAAATTAGACTACTTGAAGAGGCTCCAAAAGCTACTGGAGAGTACAAGAGTGAGTACTACTTTTATATATTAATAGAAAATGTAGATTCAAGAATTACTCTCTTTGACAATAAGCCGCTTTTTTTTACCATGGTATGTTTAAAAGATTCTAATGATGAAGGTTACACTGGCATTTGTTTGTTCACAGATCAAAGAAAAAAGAGGCAAACCAGGGTCACTTTCACACCATTCCAGGTGCAGGAGCTGGAGAAGGTTTTCCAGCAGACTCACTACCCAGACATTAGCACCAGAGACCAGCTAGCCTCTCACCTGCACCTCACTGAGGGCCGAATACAGGTCGGGCACACACTGCTGCTTTTGCTCAGTTCAGCTTTGTTTGTTTTTTTTATCTCACAATTTTGAGATTTTTTAATAAGGTCCGCATAAACAGAACAATATTGTTATTGGCACAATATTACCATCTTTGTTTTTCTTGTCAATCCCTTTCATCAGTCATTAATTTATGTTATTTACATTTAAGCCAATCAGCAAACTCTAAATACTCAAACTGTCATTTTACAGCTGATTTATTGCTCACAATTTTTTTAGTCAATACCTCAAACTGAGGTGACGTGAATGCTCTGAAATAGTAGACTGATTGCACTAAATAGTCATTAGTGGAAAAACAGTAATGGTCTTTGGACAGAATTCTTGCACAAGCCAATGATTATTGATAAGTTGAGGCACGATTAGAGCACACACTTAAAATCACTAGATCAAAAATCAAATTATCCAAATCGCACAATCCGAGGGTTAGTGTTGACCAAGTGATGTATTACAGTGCAAAATGCCCTGAGATTACTTTTATTGTGAATTGGCTCAATATACGTAAATTAACTCCATTTGCTTTTCTTCATAGTTGTATTAGTAGTAGTAAATGTATGGTCCTTACATGTGTTGCTGTGCTTCAGATTTGGTTCCAAAACCGCAGAGCCAAATGGAGGAAGGCTGAAACACTCAAAGATATAGAGCTGATCACCAGACAGCACTTGCTTTCGACCAATCTTCACCTGCTTTATCATGAGGTAACATGACATATGTTTTTTGTAAACTCTATGTATATTACTCCCATATATGTTCCATTCTAAGGCATCCCTCATGCTCAAAATGCAGCTCAAAGCCCTTTCCAATAAAGAATTGAAGTGCAGACACTTAAAAGGCAGTTAAAACACATTTAAATGATTTAAAGTTTTAAAAAAGGGGAAATGAGGTTATAAATATGTGTATTTGTATATAGCATGGCTATCTTAGTAAGAGCCATTGTTGTATCTAATCAAAAATGGCCATACTGTGGTATTCATGAGGAGAATATCTTGGTTATTTCTATGAGATAAATATCTCAGTGGTGTGCACGTTCTCTGCTCTCACAGAAGCCCCAGCTGCAGACAGTGTGCTGCCTGCCTTGCTGCTTACCCAAACCTCTTCAATCAAGGCTGTACTTCAGCTCATCAACAACACCAGCTGTGCTGACCAGAGCGCATTCCCCAGGTCACAGGACACTCTTTTTTGACATGCTGGGTACAGAACGATAGCACATCCGCTATTCTCGCGTGACACTTTTTTTTTCCCCCCTCAAAGTGTTTTAGTAATTAACTAAATTAGGTTAAAACAATAATAATAATAATTTGTGATGATGCACAAATGTAAAAGCAGAATGCAATCTGTAAAATACTGCAGATGTATTTTATTTTTTTGCAGATGTATTTATTTCAGCTTCATATACATACTGCAGATGTATATGAAGCTGAAATAAGGGTGCTTTTTATGAGCTGATAATGTTTTTCTTTTTTTTTTCATTTCAATAAAGCTGATTACTCACAATATTCTGATGGCTGCATATGAAATAACAGACCTTGTGACTAGTCTGTGCTGATGTATTTGTACAGATAAAGGTTTGAGGGCATTCTGTACTGCGATATATTTCTTGGTAGACAGAGCTGTGTCACTGCAGTGTTACTGTGCAGCAGAGCATTTAGCCTTTTTTCATGACACCACACTTCCTTGTCAGCGATGAGATACAGCCATGACCTGTTCATCTGTTTGACTTTCTGACAACCTGCTCTTATCTTAATTTGGGCTTATAACTTGAGGTTATTGGCAGGTCAGCTTTAGATAACATGTGGGATCAAAGGAGAAATTCAGGGTGAATTATGACTGTATATTGAAGCAAATATTTGTGCTCGAGATTAAATTAAGAGTGAAATCTTTTGATTCATTCTTTTTTCTTTATAAAGCAAATGTTACATATTTGCATTCTGTAAGTACTTTTCATGGCCTTCCCCCAACAATTCATACTTACCATTCACCTTGAAACCTTGTGACAATTCAGGTGTTTTTTTTTTGTTTTTTTTTTCTGAGAAGTGTTGCATAGGCTGGTTCTCAAATAATTACCAATTATAATAACGATAAAACAGCGTTGCCTTGGCTATCAATTCAATAACTGACTTGACAGGGTCATAACTGATTACGTTTAACAAGGCTCTGAGTACAGTTAAACTTTTCACCCTGTTCTTATCATACTTTATTGCATGTGTTTGCTGTAAGATAAACCACACTGCTGGCTACGGGGTGTGTGTGTGTGTGTG
>JASGAU010405203.1:23765-34193 GCA_030220045.1 Australoheros facetus
GTTGGTGGAAAGAGAAAAAAACGGCAACCTTGACCATGCTTGCATAACCATTATTTTATGTGGGTTTCTATTCTAAACTGGCATCTATAGTAGACTGTGTTTACTTGCATGGACACCATACTTACTGAGACCATACAGATTACCAAATGTCAGATAGCTTTGGTAAAAAAAAATTTATCAAATGTTTGCTTAATGTTTATTCATATTTTATCTTGATTTACTGTTTTATATTTTGTCACTGTTTGATTTGTCTTCCTTTTATCTTTTATTGTCTGAGTTTGAAAGGCCCAATAATGATCAGCTTCACCCACTTACCTAGAATGCAACATATTTTCCATGTAATTAAGAGACATCACTGGTCATAAGTGCCATAAAGGAATCAACACAGGAAGAAACTACTCAAAGTATATGCCAGTCTTTGAAACTGCAAAAAGAACTCACTTCACTTAGACACTGGCCTACATCAGGACTCCTGTCTGGTATTAAAAGCATATCGGTGCCAGTGATGCAATAAAAATGCCATCAAGCTGTTGCTTGAGCTCTGTTTAAATACAATGGACACAGAGAACTTTCATGAACTAAATACAACCTGAGAGTGACTTTATATTTTGTTGTCTTTTGAGTATCTGATGTATTTTCCCTGTTATATCTGCAATGACATTTTATTGTACTATGTGTATACAACTAGTCATATGCAGATTTTTGTTTTAGCAAATAAGTACATGGCATCAAAGCTTATAAGCTGCACCTACTTGACTAATAAAGTGTTGAAAATTCATCAAGTTTCAGTTTAACTGTTTCATATACTTATCCAAATTCAATTAAGCTTCAAATTCTGCATTAAATTGTACTATTTATTTTGACAAATATTTGCAGCAGCCTAAAGAAGAAATAGCGTATGCTTTGTAACCATTCAAACAAAAACGCATCAAAACAAACAAATGGTATGACGTCATCTACTTAGTAAATACTGAAGACACTCCATCCATGGTACTGAAATCCCAGGAGTATGAAAACAGTGTGTTCATGGACACTCATGCAAATAGGACGCAATACACCAGAGTGACCGACAAATGGCGCCCTTGCACCCATGAATAAGCAGAATTGATGCTCTCAGTTTTGCTGAGTGTTAAACTGAAGACAACACTGACCTGATTTTAAATAGAAAGGCTGCATCAGTAATTTATTTAAAGTCTTTTATCAGTTGTTGGATGTTGTTGAGAATACTGAAGTATACAACACAGATTCTTTTTTTTTTTCTTTTTTTTTACTATGCGTTTCGTTTTCAGTCGCCTCTGCAGCTGGCTCTCAGAAGAGAGGAGGGGGCGGATATTCATCTTCGCTCAGCCTCCGCCCGCCTATCTGGCTCATCTACCTCTGTCCAAAGGGGTGAAGAGACAGGGGGAACCACAGACGGGCAAGGGGGGATATATAACTTGGAGGCGCAGCGAACGCGAGAGAGAGGGGCGATGGCCGCGGGTGGAGGATGCGGGGAATCGGTGGATCAGTATCGGGCCGAGGTGGAGCGGCTCGCGCAGGAACTGGCCGAGGCGAACCGGGAAAAGATCAGGGCTGCAGAGTGCGGTTTAGCTGTCCTGGAGGAGAACCAGGCGTTGAAGCAGAAGTATGCAGAGCTAGAAACCGAGCAAGAAACCCTCAGGAAGGAGTTGGAGCAATTACAGGAGGTAAGAGGAGAGGACGGGGCTGTGTTTTTTATTCTGTAGGGAGGGAAAAACACCGCAGTTAGGTGTGTGACTTGTCTGCACCTCCAATGAGTGACGCTCAGCGGGTATCTGTAAACCTGTTTGCCAACCAGGGCGATGCGAGAGTGGGGATGGCAATTAGCAGGGCCCCCCATCAAAAAGAGGAGAGATAGCTTAATGTCACTTAAATGTGATGTAGTTGAAAATCCTCCACCTGGAAAATGTATGACTGTATCCTTTATGAATAAGTTATAATGTAAAATGCTGTTTGTGCTGTGGGCATAACAGGCAGCATTGGGCATCACAGTGTCGGAATTGCGAGCATACAATAACAGTCCACTTCAGTTCCCAAACCGGGGTATTTCTTTGTTTTAAGACCCCTTCCATGGTAAGAAGAGTTATTACTTTCAGGTAACTCTTTTAGGAGCTTTTTGTGTTTAGATAGACATTTTTTTCTACAGGAGGCCTAATTGGATCGTCAGAGTATTTCACTACAGGTTGTGTAATGGCTCATTTATCCCCTTATTTATAATATTTTCAGTAAATGAAGCGCAAAGATACAGGGACATTAAAACATGCTGTGAAGATGCAAGATCTTGTCAATATGATGTACAGGTCTTGGTACTGAAAAAAAAATTAAGTGAAAAAAATTGCTGTGTGTCTCCACCTGAATAATGAATGCAGGGTGTAGATTTACTCAGTGCATACATGTAGCAAGAGGCAGATGCTGACAGTGCTCCCCGGTTCAAGGTCGCCTCTGGAGATTGGGCCATGAGAAGCAGGAGCTGAAGCTCATTACATTCATGTGCAGGAGTGCTTGTGGGTGTCTGTGGATATTTCCACTTTGATGCCAATGGGAGTGGCCTCATCTTTATTTACATAGAGTCATCTATTATCACATGAACACCCAGTCTAACATAATAGTCAACTAGACACAAGAAAAATGCTTGTGAAAGTATTAAGATACGGTTTTTGTGTTAGGCGGTCAAATAACTAACTTTTAAAACGTCATTTAATTTTTCAGAAAGCAAGTAGCCTATAGCTGAGGACCATCAGAGTGTATCATGTGTTACAGGTAATGTTTTGATATATCGAATGTCTCAAATACAGCCAGCACCCCTAGTCAAAGTATTTCTCTTCATTTAGTCGTTGCATTGTTTCAGTTTTTCCCGTAAGATCTGTACTGATCCTGGTTCACTTGTAGCTTATTTGAAGTCAACCACTAAAAATCCACATTCATCCAGCACAACTCTATTTTCAGTGTGTGAGTCCTGTCAGAGATATATCACTGAACTCCATCAGTGGCTCTTTCTTATGCAACTGGAACGCCAAATATAGCCAAATAAAAAAAACATGATAGGATCACATGACCTGACCACGCAGTATGTCAAGCAGCACTTACCACATTACATTTTGCATACCAGATTATATTTATACTTTATTCTCCATGCCCTTTTATTCCACTGCTTAGCTGAACATTCTTAGTTTGACACGCATGCAGAATCCGAATGATCATAGTGCAGATAACAGCACAGCAAGAAAGCTGAGGAGACAGTCTGATACAGCCAGCAGCTCAGCACTGTCATGCTGATAACTCACACTTATGGATTACAGCGTGATGGGTGTCGATGGCTATGATGGAGAATATGTTGAGAAATAATAGATAAAGAAGAAATATAAAGACAAAGCTGTGTGTTAAGAGGGGAAATGATTAGGATAAACTATACTGGAAGGACTGGCTATGAGAGATGAAGCAGCCACTAAAAGTGAAATTAAGCACATCAGTTGTTTTTTTAAGCAGTACTGTAGGTAGCATAGGTAGCAATTCATACATTATTCATCATTTTAATTGTAACCTTTGTAGTAAAAGTTTGGTTTGAACTCAGATATAACATCAGGTCAGCAGTGTTGTGATGTGTGGACATCTGCCTGCCTGTCCGATTGAGCTCTCGCTTGGCAGAGGCAACGTTTTCTGTATGTGATATTACTTCAGCAGTAAAGCACCTCCAGGATCCTGTGTGTCTGTTGCACACTTCTATGAATAAGAGACCAAATGGCAGCGTGCAAACCTGCCACTTCAATAACATCACATCTGCTCTTCCTGTACTCAGGAGAGGTGCATTATAAAAGCACACAGAAACCACAGATAAAAATTGAAATTGGCTCTGGGAGTGAGTGGAATAGAATGCCTCATAACTGTAAAAGTTAGTCACTTTTTTATTTTAGATTGAATATAGTTTTTTCATTCAGTCAGTATTGTTTTTGTTAAGTTGTTCTATGTTTTACAGTATATTGTCTCCATAGCCTGGAAACTAACAGAAGACTACTATATAATACTTGTAGAAGCAAAGAGCAAATGCTTGAAGCGTGTACTTGTTATTTGGTGTGTTATCCAGATGCCACACGGACCATATGCCATTGTGTCTGCATGCATGTATGTCCAAGGTACCAAGAGTCACAGGCATGTTCCTGCTGTGTTTGCATATGTCCTGTGGTCTCACAAACACACACACACTCACACACAGTACTGTATGTCCTCTGTGTTTGAGTTCTTTGCCCTCAGTCCAGGTCCCAGCTGGTGGAGAGACACTGATTAGAGCACTGCTTGTGCTACACACTCAGCTCACAAACTAAACACATAGGGAAACCTGTGCAAGACACAAGTATCTGAGCTGCTATAACACAAGACTGATTTGGGCTTGTTTTACAAAACCTTGTATTTGTGTGATTATCTGGCTGTGATTTGTATCTGATTTTGTTTAACATGAGTCACAATAACTTGAGAATGGAAAGTCTTGATGTGACATGACAGATCAACATCGTCCAGGCAAATAGATCAAAAAGTCTTCATGCACTAAAGCCTTTTTTTTTTTTTAGACATGTTGGTTTTTTGTTGTTGTTGTTGATGATGATGATCCTTGGACTTTGGAAGAAACCTGATGCAGTAAAATTCATCATATCATTGCTTCTTCTGAAACAACTGCATTCATCTATTTGCTTTCTGCAGGGCCCGAGAGCATGTTTTGGCACCAAATACAGATTTCTTTTATCTTTTTGTTCTGTAGTGTCCACTCCTTGCCTACATTTTCCCCTCACCCAGGTCTCTCCTTCCCTCCCTGTCTTTCTCTTTGCCTCGCGGCCCAATTAGTTGCTCATTCCTTGTTTCGTTGTGTGTATGTACTGTATGTCTCTGGATAGCTGCCTAAGCAGTGACAGAGACATCACTATTCTGTGGCCCTGGTTTGTTAATGCTATCTCTGGGCAGATCAACCTCAGTAGGAGGCAGAAGGAGGAGGATGCCATCACTGCGGAGCAGAATAACCTCCCATCATCTGAGCGGTGTGTTTATATGCTTTATAGTGAATCACACTGTCAACAAAGCTTGAAATTATCTTTAAGAAGTATTAGAAGAGCATCACTGTACTCATAAAACCATTTCATAATAGGTTTACTTATTTGGTTTAGTTAAATAAAAATGCCTGAAGAGGTTTGAACAGCTACAACTCATTGGTCTGAAGAAGCATGTGAAATATAAGTTAGCAATTTCAGCTACTGTCATAAGTCATCTTTTGGTTCTTTCAATTCAGAAGCCTGCAGACGAATTGACATTTGTGATAAGTTGGGAACAGGCAGTTCACAGGTCAGTTCTGTTCTCTCTGCTTTGGGCCATGAAAAATGCCAGCTAAGATCTGCATCAAAATCTTCACATGGTAATTTGAAAGACCAGAAAAGAAAAAGTTCAGTCACGATTCATCAGATCAGCATGAAATTTTCTTATCAAATTAGTGGAATATAAGCAAAACATAATGCTATTAGACTGGGCACTGCACCTTTTTTAAGGTTTATACTTCATCAGCGGACAGGTTCAAGACTCTGTTGCACTTAATATCTGAGGCTCAAATTCACACCAAGCAAAGCACATAGAGAACTGAGAGTGTTGAAAACATTTGACTTTAGTGGAAAATTTACTTCACGATGTGTTGCACAAGCACAATCAGGAAAGATTCTCCGAAAGCTAACAACAATCAGAAATTAAGGAGAAGTCTATTGTATAGTGGTTATTTCACTTTTATATAGAGACAGAATAAAAAAGGCAAAAGTGAGCAAACTCTTAGAATTTCCACACAAGTTATGAAAGTATGTTACTGTCAAACTAGCCAAGCTATCAGTCGCACTTTGGAAGGAGTTATTTCTCCTAGTGGTTGTTAGTGGTGATAATTTATGGGTTTTCTCTCTCCTCATCACCTCTGTCCTTCTGCCCCGAAGTGGATCTTCAAGGATGTCGTAATTCATAAAATGCATCTAGAGGAGAGAAGAGCAAGGAGTGCAGAAAATTACTGAACAAGAATGCATATGTTTATCTGTCTTTCTCAAAGAAGTGTGAGACTGAGCTGGATTATATGAAAATGTGTTCCTTCATAAGCTGTGTTATTGAGGATGATCGACTGTACCATGAAATCTTTTTTTCTTCTTCTCCAGCATGTGTAATAAATAAAAAAAAGCAACAAAAAACAATATTATATCCACGTTCTTGTAACATTATCCTACACTGTGAATTTAATTAAAAATAAGAACATGTCAGTATATAAGAACACTGCGATGTTAATCTGAGTTGATAAAACAGCACTTAGAAGATGCAGCTGTGCCACATGTCATGTATAATTGACATCACTTTAAAATTAAGCTCTGAAGCAAGGATCTCCTTTTATGTAATGACTATTGCCTCATCCCCTCTCCTTGTATCTCTTCTTCATCTTCTCAGTTCATGTCTCTGGTAGGAAGGGCTAACACACCAGGAGAGGAGGCTCGGAAATGAATTGAGGATGTAAAAACTGAGAAATTTGAAGTGTCATCTAATTTCTAGAAGTCCGCGAGCTTGGTGTTTAGGGACTTTTGTCATATCCCTACCCAAATTCTTATTCTCTCAAGGGGCTTTTCTCATTTCTCTAATTTATGCCTCGTCTCCTTTCTCCTCTGTTTTCCTGCCTGTGACCTGGAAATTGATCTCAGTACACCATCAAGGGTGTCCCAATTCCCAAAAAGCATTTGGAGAAGAGGGAGTAGGGAAAGAAAACAAGGGAGAGCAAACTGGGAAATGAGAAAGGGGAAAGAGGAACACTATACTGTAGATTATACTTGTCAATGATCCCTGTGTTGTTTGTGTTGTGTTGAGGTTTTTGGAGCTTGACTTCCTTATTTAAGGTTCTTATTTTGTTTATTATTTTTCACCTTGATTCCATGTATGATAATCCTTTAGTTCACAGATCCAGTTTGTATTAAAGTTTACTGTATTCCCTTCATGTTTCCTGTCCCATCCTTTTGTGTGAGCTCCCCTAATGTGAAGTTCATTCATGTGTCTGCATTTCCCCATTTAGTTACAGTTCTCGCTTCCTGTAGTATTTTGATTATTGTGTTTAGTTTTACTTTACCCTTCTGTTTTATTCTCTTTGATTACCTTCACCTGTGTCTCATTACTCGCCTCTGGCCTATTTCCTGATTACCCCTTTGTGTGTAAATAGTGCTGTCTTCCCCTCATTCTTCGATGCAGCATCTGCTAAGTGTCCTTGTGTGTTTGTGGTTGTGTATGTCTGTGGGCCTTAATTAAACAGCTTGCCCTTTCTTCACTGTTTGTCTCCTGTGGATCCTAGCTCCACAATGAATAACTGGTTAACAGTCAGTTTCTCTGTGGATTTGCATAAGTCAAATTAATATGATATACTGTTCCTCAGTGATCAGGGGCTGGTGATTAGGATGTGAAAAATTGCTTCAATTAACCTGTTTCAGAATGAATTGCAGAGTATGGTGAGCAGTCTCCACAAAGTTCTTCTGTTTCTTAAGCAGAAATGGAATAGTGCAATGTGGATATACATTAGAGATGAAGAGTCACTGAACTGTTTACTTCAGTAATTATAGTCAAAATGACGCACACCTGACTTCTGAGCAGTGGACTTCGGCTGAATATTTGACCCTGTGCACATCTGTCTCTTTTTTTTAAATTAGGACTGTGACTATAATAGGAAAAAAGGAACACTGATTAAAGGGATTAGCAGAACTTGAATACTTCACATTTCACCCGTTGAGACAATCAAAAAATAAAGCGGCAGTGGTTGTAAATCTGTCTACTGTGACTGCATGGGGAGAAAGGATGCATTACAGGTTTCCTCCCTTCTCCTTCCCCCTTTTCCTTTTGCTCCTGTTTTACATTGGCAGGGGTTCATATAGAAGGCAGTAAACATGGACAGAAGGGCTGAATCAATACCTCATGAGATGTGGTGCTCCTTTCTTTTAGCGGTGCACTATACCATCAGTTCTCCATACCCCTCCTCATCTCATTATTCCCCTACAGTCCCCCCTGAAGTGAAGTGGGAATTATGCATTGATTTCTCCTCTGTGTGGTGAAAACACATCATGTCTGATCTACACTGAACGCTGTTGTGTGTGGCATGTATTGTAGAAATCACTGACTGCTGCTTAAACACATCTGACAGATTCCATTTTAATATCTTCATACCATATTGGACAAAATAATTGTTTAATCAGTAACCTACGGAGCTTTTATAAGCAAGCAAACTGTTTTTTGGCACCTTAGTCTCTTGGATAGTTGTGATCCATGGAGATAAAGCCAAGAAAGCAGTGTGCTGTGAGTTGTGTGCAGTTTTTGCTAATACTGACCTGTGACCCTAGCAACAGGCTCGGGGATGCAGTCAGGCATATAGATAAGGACCTGTATGCCCTTGAGTGTGGTTTCTGTTGTTTGTGTGGAGCATTGTTGTGTGTGTTTTTCCAGCACCTGAAGGGGAGGTCATTTGTCTTTGAATGTGAGCCGCACTTCAGGCCTCTGTGTCCTGCATGTGCACACAGCCCCCCCCTTTTTTTTTTCTTTTTCTTTTTCTTTTCCCAGTGTGTGCAACAAGNGAGCGCAGAGGGAGGGGGTGGCAGGATATTGTAGTGGTGTTGAGTGATTCCAACCCCTCAACCAGGCTCTCTTTGTTGTTTCAGGTTTTTATGGTTGTGTTGACGTAATGGAGAAAAAGGGGAGGAGACGCAAAAGTGTGGAGTGCTTATTGTATATACACTGTGTCAGCAGAATACAAGGAGAGAACACTAGTTTCAGTTGCTCCAATGTAACAATTGTTCTTTTCTATTGTCAAAGAGAAAATGGCTTAATGAATCTTCAGCGATGCTTCAGTCCTGCATAGATTAAGTTTTTTATAGAATGCTCCTTTTTGCTGCAGTGAAATGTAGTAAGAGCAGGACTCCCCTGCCTGCAGGCTGCTGTATCGATTAGTTGTCTACTTTAGCTGTGTGTGCTGCAAACTGTGAGACTGTAGCAAAAAATCAGTCAATCCTCTCACAAGGAAAAAAACAAAATTTAGCCCGTGTGCTGTCAAAATTTATTGTTTACGTGAATCCATTTGGACTTCTCTTAAGTCAGAATTTAATACATCACTGACTGCGGTTGTTCAGCCTTGGTTTTAGTCTAGACAGAGCTATTGAGTTTCATCTACAGTATATTCTTATTCCATGCTTCTCATCCCAGCATGCCAGATAAATAGAATCCTTTTATCTAGATGACCGGAGGCCATTTTATCCACAAAGGGCGCTTGGAAATGCGCATGATCCTGCCTATCCTCTGCCTTGTCACTATTCTCACACACAGAGGCATGCATGAGAACATGCACACCCAAACATGTGCTTGTGATGAGTGTGCCACACAGAAAAGGGTCAGAGATGTCTTTGTCACTTCGAACCTATTAGAGGGAGTATAGAGTTAGACTTTTCATAGTTAACCTATTTAATTAGCCCCATTCACGATAACAGTGGTGATGGCATCAAGTAAGGTTATGAAACTGAAAGAGGAAGGACGTATATAATACAGCATGGTTTGGTGTGCTGTGCCAGGGTTTAAAGAAAATTCTGAATATGCACATAATAGGCCTTAATGTGATTAAGTCTTTTTTTTATGACTTGCCCATAAAATTATTTTTATTGTCAGTTAATCTCAAATATTTTTAGTTTGGCTCCAAACTTTTTGTCCAAACACTGATCAGTTATTAAGCTTAATAACAAACCATTTTGGCAAGAAAAACATTATATGCAAAAGGACCAAAATATAGATAAAACAACCTATAATACACAGTGGATAGTATACTTAAGGCTTTCATGTGCCTGAATATGTATTTATTTAGTACCTTTTGCAAGGTCAACACATTTGGCGTGGTCCTGTGGCTGCACAAAAGCACAGAGTCATCCCGAGGCTCCATCCATCAATACCAAGAGGGTCACTGTGTACAGGCTAGCCTCCCCATTGTGGTCTGTATTTGTCTGGCTTGGCTGAGTCCTGTTCATCAGGAGAGACCGAGAGAGGAGAGACTATTTTATCAGATGAAGCTGCTCTTTGTGTCTCTCTCTGTTTCATGCCTCTGGCTCCTTGTCTGGGTCTACAGGAACTAATACAGATTATCAATCAGCCTGTGAGCATTCAGTCACTTCTTTTTATTTCTTAACACATTCCTCCACACTCACCGTTTAGGTGCTGTAGTTATTGTTGCTTAGGTTTCAGGGTTTTTGTTGTCCTTTATTAGAGGTCTTCTTTGCCCGACTACTTAAGAAAATAGTGCGTTGGTGCATGTGTGTGTGTGTGTGTGTGTGTGTGTGTGTGTGTGTGTGTGTGTGTGTGTGTGTGTGTGTGTGTGTGTGTGTGTGTGTGTGTGTGTGTGTGTGT
>JASGAU010405205.1:0-18601 GCA_030220045.1 Australoheros facetus
AGAGGAGGTGGCTGGGGAGAGGAAAGCCTGGGCTTCTCTGCTTAGGCTCCTGCCCCCGCGACCCGGCCCCGGATAAGCGGAAGAAAATGGATGGATGGATTATATTCCAAGGTTCACATCGCTGGTCCCAGGCTCTTGCTTATAATAACTAGCAACAAAAAATTAATTGATGTACTGTATTTTGTTGTGAGACTTTTGTTCCGAATTATTTTGCTGTGATTGCATAATAGAGCCTAACTGATTGTTAAGGCCCATACCAAAATTCGGGGACTTAAAAAATCATCTTACAAAATATCAGCCAATTTATCTAATATAACAATGCGGTTTAAAATAATCTTGTTTCATTCTCACATGAATATTAGTCTTTTATGCTCTTCCCAAACAAGCGTTTTCAACAGGGAAGTTGCAGAGTGCCCTCATCGTGACAAACCATGCAATACTCAGAACATGGTTGAAAGGTGTTTCTCTCATCTCTGCTTTGCTTCTTTATTTTTCCAATTTTCATAAATGCTGATAAAGATGTAGCAGCAAATTACTAATATCAGCCAATGTATTGGCCCAGCCCTATCCCTTAACGTGATATCCATCCATTTATTCAGTTACAGCCCTTATTTTACTTGTCATTTTTCCTGCCTTCTTTCTTTACAGCAAGATTTCCAGTGCTTTTAATTATACCTGCATGAATTAGTGTCAATTGATATTTACCACTGCGCATCCCTGAATTATTATACAAAAAACCGAAACAGTGCATCACTGTGTGCTTCTAAGATAATTTTTAGCTTGTGAACTTTGTCACATTTCACTCCCCCAACATTACTCTCCACTGTGAGATGCCGAAAATGAAAGCAAATCATTAAAAATACCCCTTAAAGGATCAGCCGTATGTCTGGCAGAACAAGTTTTTCCAAGGACTCCTTGATGAAATGGTGTCAGGACTGAATATCATACAGGCCATATGTGGAGGCAGGCCCGGCATGAGTGGCCAACTGGAGGGTCCGTCTGTCTTTCTTCTCATCCCAATAGGGAAGGGAGGAGGGGGGCTCTATTCTGGGAGTTAGTTTCTTCAAAAGTCCATGTCCTACAGGGTATTGCCAGTGCTTAATATAGACTCCCACAACAGCACAATACTAAACATATCTGTCATTCCAGCGGGAGATTATGACATGCAAAGCATATGTGCCATATGCCAGCCTGGGTCCATCTTGATAATTAGGATAGAACTGAAAATAGACTGGGTAAATAGCAGCACTCTGCATGGAATAACAATGACTGTCAATAGGCTTATCATTTTTGGTTTAAGTGATTATTCGTAGACCTTTTTTCAATGTTCTGTCAACTAACACAACCTTGAAAGTGATGGAAAGAATTGGCCAGCTGTATGATAGTTTCAGCATCCATGCAGTGTGCAAGGCTGACACCAAGTGGCTGTACACAGAAGAGGCACCCATAAGTCACATGCATCAAGATAATGGTAGGAATTAACTGCTAAAGTCTAATGTGGTCAGGCATGGCAGATGATATTGACTTACGTATTGTACCTTGAAAAACAGACTGGATGAGTGTCCAAACTTTTGGCTGGTACTGTATTTGGGTGTAAAGCTGTTTTTAATGCTGGAGCTATTAAGTGATTTAGTTATTGATTATTCTGCCAGTTACTGATTAATCACTTTTAGTAGCTGGTGAACTAAGCTAACTAAGTGCATTTTTTATAACATAGTTTATTCTTTTCCATCTTGCTTCTTGCAATTGATTGGAAAGTTGTCCAGGTTATACTGTCCACCCCCCACCCCCAAGTGAAAAAATACCCATCTCAGTTACCCACAGCCTACAAATTTAAGTAAATGGTAAATGGACTAGTTCTTCCATAGCGCTTTTCTACTCTGAGCACTCAAAGTGCTTATACAAAACAACTTGTGTCAACTTGAGCTTCATTACAGAACTATTTTTTTAACCACTGAAGGAAAAAATATCACAATTTAAAAATTGAAAAAAGTGAATTTTTAGTAATTTCTACTACAATATAATTAAAATTTTCTTGCTTTGAATGTGTTTTTTTATATATATATAGTTTTGTGCAGAAATAACAAACAAAAACTACACAAAACTTGGAGCTGTATAAATCAACAAACTATATGGCTTATTTTTCAGTATCCCCATTAGTCAGGGAATGTACAGTTAAGCCTGTTGTCAGTTTTTTTTTGCCAACTACCGCCATTGTCATAATCCATAAAACAAGTATAGATGACAGGCAACTATCTTGATAAGAGGGCATTCGTCGTGCAGTGACAAACAAATTGCCCCCTTGTTTGATGAACTGAAAATCAAGCATATCCCCAGAGACAATGAAAGTGACCTTACTACATAAACCTGCAGATAGGTTATATGCTTGACTGCCACACAGTGACACACGTCCTTACACAGAACGTGCCCCAAATCCCTCTGGGTGCTTGTATAGTCACCAGCGCAGTGTCTCTGTACATGCTGACCGATAAAGACTCTCTGTTATCTTCAGATAGCAGGCGCTGCGGCTGAATAATTTATGGAGGCATTCCAACACTTTGACTGAGAAAACTGCACACACCCACAGAGGGCAGGGCTGTGGTGAAAGGTTTGCCGCCTATCTCTGGAGGTGTGTTTGTGGGTGCCTGTTTTAAAATGTGTTAGTCAAAGATGTGTGTCTGTAGCGTTTTCTAGGCACTATGTGCTGTGTGTTGACTTTCTCATACTTTTCTCATGTTAGATTTTTACATAAAAAAAAAAAACAAAAAAACTATGGGCCAAAATGTTATAGTTTATTTAACAATGAAAGATGGAGCAAGGGTGAGCGAGATCAGGCAAATCTGATCTGACAGACTGTTTGCCCCATTCATTTTAATTATGCTAGCCCAAGAGCTTTATCACCCACGTAAAGAGTGCTGAACACTTAATTACACAACAGTTGCATAATAGTGCTGGTATGTAATTGAAACATAATAATGAGTAAATGCTGTGATTGACAGGTAATTGCATCAGCAGCCTTGTTAGGTGGGTATGTCGTGTGACCTTTAAATTAGCCTTTGCAGCCAAAGCTGTTCAAGGCTCACATGAATAAACCATTTGCATTCTGGAGTAACAGGAGACCCTTACCAAATCAGGAAAAGGCTTCTCCTACTTCAACATTGTTTTTCTTTTCATCTGACACTGGTCTTCGTTTTTTTGCAGTCTTCACCTTGCCTCTCATCAGATTACACGGCCAAGGTCAAGAGGTGATTGTATCAGTTTCAGATCAACTTAAGTAAATAAGTTAACAACAGCTGTTTCCGCAAAGGTACCATTATGGAGCTCTCAGGTTTCAGAACAAGCAAGAAAGTAGATCCGGGATTTCACCAAGATCAGCCTACAGTGCATCTCCCATCTTTAAATACTGCATTGCAGTTTGTTTAATCCAAAGGGCTGTTTCCCACTTGCATTCTGCTAATTTTAGCTGCCACTTTGGAGGACAAGGTCATGGCTGGTGTGTGAGAAATTGGGATGACAAAATGTGTGCATGTGTGTTGAAGGGAGGCAGAAAGTCAGCCAGCCTAGAAGCACGCTGCTCAGTGTGTCTTCTGTCTAGTCTCGCTGTGACTATCAGCCAACCTGGTAACACTGAACTACAGGGATTCTGACCACCATGACATTGGAGCTGCATGGGAGATGGCAAAGAAGGTAGCAGCTCATTTCAAGCTATTGCACCAGAGAATAATGAGCTCTCTGGTTTATGGCTCCAATCTCTGACAGCAATTTTTACAGCAGTGACTGCAGCTATTTTTTTTATTTTATTTTGTGTGTGTGTGTGTGTGTGTGTGTGTGTGTGTGTGTGTGTGTGTGTGTGTGTGTGTGTGTGTTCACACTTTTAAAGTTTTACCTTGGGTGGACAAGGATGATGCAATAATTCAATAAAGTTTAGAAATCCTACAGTGTAATGTTTTCTTTAGTTGTTTGGAAGAAACAGTTTTGGTAGTATGCAGCCTGCTCACATATACAGACTCTGTATAGGTGTTCCTGTTTTTGTAAAGTTAAAATCTAGTAAAACAAACAAGCAAAACATTAAGACATTGGTTAGACCCTTTGGCTTTCACCCACTTTCACATCTTATCATAACCTTTTATATTATGCAATCAGGAATTAAAATAGGTAGGGCCCCATGCAGATTTAGTGCAACTTGTAACATGCTGGCTAAAATGAACATTTTATTTTCCAAGTTATTTAACATTGCCTATAGTCTATGTTCAATCAACTTCACTTGACTACCATAACCCTGAGCATTTGCATTTACTTGAGCAGTGAAGGCAATTAGTGGACTCTGCTTATTAATGTAGTGGGGAACATTCAAGAAAATAAAGGAGCTGATTCAGTAATAAGTTGCTGATGTTGCTGGACAGTGTTCCCCCTTTGGGTAATGGCTTCTGTAATGGGCTGTTGTATTATCCTTGCAAGGTTTTATGGTAATGAGGGGCTTGGCTCAAATGCCTCATTTTTTCTTGAATATATGTCTTCTATAATTTCACACTAAACAGGGGTTTTGGTACTCCTTTAGCTTTTCCAAAGCAACCTGCAGCATTTGGGTTTAAAAGGTGAGATTTATTCTTAAAATCTTGCATAAAGGTGTGTGAAGTTCTGCCAGTTACACTGGTATTATTCTGGTATTTAGTTTACACATTACCTGTTTACCCATAGTGGGGTATTTTTTATTGTAGTATACTCATCAGTGATAACTGAGTTATAGAAACACAGCCAAATTTACATTGCTCCCTTGAATCTAGTCTGTTAGAGTGGTTCATTTAATTAATTCATTTAAGTTTTAATAAAAAAAAACAGCACCAGTGTATCAATAACCAAACCATTTGTTATCCAGGAACATAATTTCATGTTAAAATATCCATCCATCCATTTTCTTCAGCTAATGCCTAATATAAAAATGAGTGCCTTTTTATCTTTAATCAGCTTTTGGGCATGGGTGAGCTCTTTTGCTAAAAACATTCAGCAGAAGCAGAGTCTAAGCTGAGACTTTAATGTGTTCATTATTTCAGTCTGAATGTGCTGAAGCAGTGAGCATAGTAAACAAAAAAACGTATAACTGCCAGAATATTACATTTTGAGGAGTAGCTCTGGTCCACCTTCTGTAATAAAGTTGTAAACCGCTTTTAATTTAACAATTTTAGTCCTGTGTGTATCATTACACTCTTTCAAATGGAGGTTTTCACTCTGTGCCCACTGTCTGGGACCACAGCTCTTTGTTTTGCATGCATTTCTATATGCACAGCTCTAAGGTCCCACAACACCTTGATTCTTTTTTTAATTTTTTTTAAAATTTTGAAATCATTCTGTTGGAGATTGGCTGCTGTACTTGGGATCATTGTCCTGTTTCATGAAATGATTTTCAGACAAATACCTGTCTGACAGATGACCCCACATGTGACTCTGCAATAGTTTGGTTACTGATCATCGTTCTGAGGAACATCTCACTGAGGGTCTTCTGCAGTAATGGCTGGCAGGCTAATGTGATGAAGAGTGGTAGTCAGTCACATATAACAGTTGCATGTAAGAGTATTTCTGCATCTATTTATGGGTAATTCTAGGGCGTTGCTATAGCTCACGTGGTTGAGCATGCTACCTATATGCTGAAGGTTATGGCAAGGGCGTGGGTTTGAGTCCAATCCAGACCATTTCCTGCCTTCCTGTTAACTCCGTACATCAGGGATGCAATTATGACGCAAATAATGTGGTGTGTTTAGGTACTGTAGTGAAAAAACCTGGCTGACAATCCTCCAGACTGCAGAGTGCTGAGGTAAAATATTTGCATTGCCAAAATGGAATGACTCCTGAATTGTCAGTCAGTGCATTGGGCATTTTTCAGTTTGCTCAACTAAATAATGAGTGGCACAGAACATGTAGAAACAGTCATTTCTTGTTGAGAACTTCAACCTTCAATCCATTTGTCCTACAGGAAGAAACAAAAAAGGATAACCTCACATAGGTTAGTGCCTATTCTGCTCGCAGTAAAATCATTATCTAATTTAGTTTTTATGAGAAACTGGGGAAGACCGTCTTCCAAAACCTCCTGGATGTTGCAATTAGTGGCAAGCTTAGATGATAAGGCTTAGGTGTCAAATACACACACACACACACACACACACACACACACACACNGGTGTAACACTAAATCCATTCCACATGAGCTGGCTCTCTGAATTGATTTTTATAATACATTATCGCAAATTGCTTCTGACATTACTGATGCCTGTGTATTCAAAGAACAATCAAGATTTAAGGGATTCAAAAGCTCACTCTTATATCTCCTGCAAAACCACATAGTACCTTAAAGGCATTCAGTGGCTAATGCATGCGGATTGTATTTCAGTTATTTTCACGGGGTGGCGTTGAGCAGGACAGATAATTGTAACTGACATGATGATGTGGGAATAGTACTCCACCCATCTTCCACTTACATGCACATTTGTATTCTTTTTGCTTGGTTGTGATTTATGTGCTGCACTGAATGGGTGTGTCACAGTAAGACCAACAAAGCATATCTGAAGACACATTATTGCTGGAAATTGAACATTGCTTAGCTCCTTTTGGATAGTTATGGAGCAGTCCATAAGTAAACTTTTTTTTGGATTGTTCTATCATTATGTCTCAATTTGTGAATAATTTTTTGCTTTGGTATCAGTGTTGACTTGGTCTTGATCCCAAATTCAACCATGCCTACTCTTGGAGTTGACTCATACTCAACTAAGGCAGTCTTGAATATCAGTGAGCAGGAGTCTTGAATCCCAATAGCTTCTTAAATATCAATTATGCAGTATGGGGACAAAGCATTCAGGCTCTCTCCCTCAGGATGTGGACGTACCTCAGAATGTACTCACCTAACAAGTGTTCTCACAGAATGTATATCCATGCATATATAACACGCTGCAACACAGCGACCAATCTGTTCCCAGCATGTCTCGTCCTGCTGGGAAAGCATGGCTCCATTCCCAGTTCTCTGTCCCAGGCCCCCCCTCTGTCTCCTCAGGTACAAAATATGTCTTGAACATCTCAGGGGAAGCAGTTAGATTAAGCATTGCTGTCTCCCCTTAAGCACAACCATATATCACTATGCAGAAATTAATCTTATGTGCATTTAAATGTAAACTTAAGTCCATTTGGAAAATGACCAAAATGATTAGCATATGATGTACAAAAATTCATATTTTCTGTATGTTGTTAGATAAAAAGGACTGTGTTGAATGCTGACAAAATTCCATATTCTGAAATACATGCGTATTCTGGTAATAAAGTTTAAGTAGTGATACTGACCGTAGCAGGAAGTGGTTTTGGTCTGCAGACAGATTGTGTTTCACAGCCATGCAAGATGCAGATATAAAAGATGAGGGACATTGATATGATTTTATTCATACCAATGCCGTTATCACTTCTCTGTTGATTCTCATGTTGATTTCTGATCAATATTCTGTGTGAGAATTGATCAGGAAAGTGTCAGTGCAGCTGATTTATTATGTCTGAATTTAAACCTGTTGTAGGAATGTTGTAGAAAAAGGCTTGCATGTAATTTAGGTGTTCACAAGCTCAATTTTAATGTAATTGTTTTGCCATGCTTAACAGTCAGAAAAACATGCCAGCAATGATAAAATGAACTAAAGCTTTGAAGCATGTGACTCAAACAGATTGGATTATTTGGAAGCAGCTCTCAATTGCCATTCCATAGTAATGACTGAGCTACTCATGGGCTACTCAGAACATCATGTTGACAGGAATTGTTGTTGCTTCTTTGATCCCATTGCGTAAGTCCATTTAACCACAGTTTGATCTAGACTGTACCTCAACAGCTGCTAGAATATTTGATGGATTGCTAGAATGTGTGTTGTTTTTTTTTGTTTTTTTTATTCACATTGCCTGACGGTTTGCTAAAATCACTTTAAGGCAGTCTGAAAGTCTTTTTCTATGGCCTCACCGAACTCCTTCCACACCTGAGTTTTTGCTTCAGCCGCTGCCCGAGTTGCGTTCCGCTTGGCCTTCCGGTACCCATCAGCTGACTCTGAAGTCCCACAGGCTAACCAAGCCCGATCTATTCAGACTCAGTGTCTCAGTGCTGTTACAGTTCTGTCGGAGGTGGGAGTTAAAGATATTGCTGACTGGGGCCTCTGCTAGGTGTTCCCACCACCTAGCAGTCACTATACATTTAGGTGTGCCAGGTCTGTCCAGCATCCTGCCCTGCTACCTGATCCAACTTACCACCAATTGGTGATCACTTGACAGCTCAGTTCCTCTCTTCACCTGAGTGTCCAGAACATATGACCGCAGATCTGATGATACGATTACAAAATCAATCATTGACCTGCATCCTAGGGTGTTCTGGTGTCACATTCACTTATGGACATCCTTAAGTTCCAACATGGTGTTGACAGTTAAGAGTTTGTTATGGACATACTGTGGTTTGTCCGTAACAAACTCTGAACTGTCGTTTGGTGCGTAGGTGCCACTGACTTCAAATGAGGATATAGTCAGGTGGTGGAAGAAATACTTCGAGGACTTCCTTAATCTCACTGACACGCCTTTTGTAGAGGAAGCAGAGTCGGGGAACAATTCGCTCATCACTGGGGGTGAGATCACTGAGTTAGTTAAACAACTCCTTGGTGGCAGGGGCCCTGGAGTGGACGAGATTCGCCCTGAGTTCTTGAAGGCTCTGGATGTTGCCGGGCTGGCTTGGTTGACACACTTGTGCAATGTTGCATGGAGATCTGTGGCAGTGTCTCTGGATTGACAGACTGGGGTGGTGGTTCCCATCTTCAAGAAGGGGGACTGGAGGGTGTCCTACAAACATAGGGAGATCACACTTCTTGAAGCGGTTTGCAGTCAAGTGTGAAGCGGCAGGTATGAAAATCAGCACCTCCAAGTTTGAGGACATGGTTCTCAGCCATAAAAGGGTGGAGTGCTCGCTCCAGTGGAGGAATTTAAGGCCCCGTTTACATGAGAGCATTTCCAGTGGAAATGGTGTTTTGCTGTTTTCGTTTTTGAAAAGTAGGGCGTTCACACGGAAAAGTTTCAGAAACTGTCTTTGCTTACACAGAACACAAGACGTTGAAAACGCTGCAGTTCCTATTGCCAGACCATAAACTGGCAGTGTGGATATAGGAGCCACAACCATAGTGCGCATGTGCCAGTGCCCTTGTTTCCAAAAAGCAGTGTTTTCATCCATCTACATGGAAACGGAGACCGGGACGTTTCAGAAACACTCAAGAAACGATCGTTTTCACTCCGTTCTCGTGTAAACAGGAAGCCAAAATGCATCAACACTTAGCTGATTTCATTTGGAAATGTTGTCGTGTATCTTGGGGTCTTGTTCACAAGTGAGGGAAGAGGGGACTGAGAGATAAGTGAAGGGAGAGCTGAGCGTAAAAGCAAAGCTGTCAATTTACCAGTCAATCTACATCCTCACCTATGGTCACGAGCTTTGGGTAGCGATCAAAAAAAGATTGCGGATACAAGCGGTGGAAATGAACTTTCTCTGAAGGGTGGCTGGCCTCTCTCTGTTACGCACCGGTCTAGGGGCTAGAGCGTAACACCAAAAGGCCCCCTTGCCTCAGCCCCAAAAGCACCATACACCACAAGCGGGTCAGACAGAACGATGCAACAGTTTATTGAATGTGCGAGAACATAAACTCCGGGGTGGGCCAAGGCCAAAACAACAAACAAAACAGCTAACCCAGGGGAGAGAAAACTAACTAAACCCTACTCAAAACAAAACAAACAAATGACATTCGCTACCCCTAACTCCCTAACCAAAAAACAGGAGAAAAGATCCCAAAAGAAAAAGCCAGCTCACCCCTTCCGCTTCGCACCCGAAACGCACACAAAAGAACACAACACTCTGCATTGCGAATAGGTGGCTGAGGCAGGGTCCGACACACAACACGCTCAGCTTGGGCCGCCCTCCTGGGTGCCAGCTGCAAAGAGCCTTTGAGCTGTCAGCTGGCCATCAGCTGGTACTCGGAGCCAATCGCCAGCCGCCAGGGCCAATCCTCTAGGACGTCCAAGAACATCCAACTCCTGCGGAAACAGACACTCGAAACACAGACATATACACAAAGGGTTACACACACACACACACACAACTGACATTTCGGCCAGGGCCGTAACATGTCTTAGAGAGAGTGTGAAGAGTGAAGTCATCCAAGAGTGGCTTAGAGTAGAGCCGCTACTCCACATAAAAAGGAACCAGTTGAGGTGGTTTAGGCATCTGAGGCCCCGTTTACATGAAACCGTTTGTCACAGCCCCTCCTCTGACCTGCAGGGGCGGTACCTCCTGCAGGTCAGAGGTAGGCCCTGAGTAATTGGAGCCACCTGGGCTCACTAATTTAAGCAGGGCTCCACTGACCGTCCTCCCCTCTCTGCTCCTCCAGGTAACTTTGGTTTGTCTTTTGTTTTAGTTTGGTTTTGGGTTGCAATGTTCATTCAGCTTTCATTCAGGACATACTGACATTCACATCCCATATTTATCTTTCTTTTTGATTTGTTTAATTTTCAATAAAACTAATCTGTGGCCTTTGCCTCCCCTCATTCTTTGTTACGGGTCATGACCCAGCCTGTGACAGTTTCCACTGGAAACGGTGTCGTTTCAGCCTTCCGTTTACAGTATAGCGTTTCAGAAACAATCTGCGTTTACACGGTGACACGTGAAATGATAATGATGTAGTTCCCATGCCAGGCCACAAGTTGGTGTTGGTTTTCTCTTTGCAAAGCTTGCTTACGAAAGACGCGCGTGCGTGAAGGGACACAGTACGGAGCGCGGCAAATTGTTCATTACTTACAAAACGGCCAATGTGAGAGGTTTTGTGTGGACTGACGATGAGGTTGGATCGCTGCTGCACACGCTGAATTACAAAACGCTAAAAACACAAGAAAAGCACAAGAAGCACTCGTGAATCCGCGAGTACTGTTAATCAATTTGCGCGTGCGCGGAAAACTGCCCATCGCAACCATAGTGCGCACGTGCGAGTCACCCGTTTTCAAATCACCCGGTTTCAAGCGTTTACACGACAACGCAAGCCGGTGTGTTTCTGAAACGCTCCACTCTAGACCCCGTTTCTGAAACACATCGTTTTCACTCCGTTGTCGTGTAAACGGAAGGGCGAAACACATCAAAACGATGCTGTTTTCATTTTGAAACGGCGTCGTGTAAACGGGGCCTAAATAGGATGTCTCCTGGGCACATCTTGGATGAGGTGTTCCAGGCATGTCCTACTGGGACGTGCCTGCTTTGAGAGATTATATCTATGTAGGATCTCTGAGCTGCATCCTTCGCTATAGGGCTGCAACGATTCATAGTCGTAATCGATGACGTCAACTACAAAAATTTGTCAACGTGGAATTTGATCGTTGCTCGTTTTTTTATTATTTCAGTGATGCGTTAAAGGGAGTGGACATGTGAGCAATATGTGTGTATGTGTGTGTTTTTCATAGCTTTCATGCGTTTGAAGAGGCTCAAGTAGGATGATCAAAGGGCACCATTGCAAACCGCTACCAGCAGCTTGGATTCTTTCTTCCTCTTGGATAAAACACACATGCATGGTCCTAACTTGAAGTAAAAGCCACATTGCTTTGTGGCAGTCTCTATCTCTCGCTCTCGCCCTCCCCCCCTCCCTCCCCCAATTCATGCTCTTTTTCTTAGAGCGGTCCTCACTCACCGCTTCTTTTTCCTCCTCCTTCCTTCCAACCTCCCCTTTCACACTCTGTTGATAAGCTCAGGAAAGGGAAAGTGTTTGTGTGAAACCTGAGGATCACTTGCAGACTGAGGAACTAGAGAGAGCAGCTACATCAAGTTTTATCCTGCAAGGTAAGATGATGCCCAAAGTAACAATTGATAGCAGTTAGTCTATGCAGTACACCTTTTCTGTGCAATGAATGATATCAAAACTTTAAACAGACCTTGCAGTCAGAGTAACTGAATGACCTGTGATCTCTTGATGTCTAAACGTGGTCTTGAAGTGGGACCTTCAGGGGAATTGTAGTCATAGTATAGTGGCAAAGGCAAACTGTCAGTAAAGGGTCTTTGCAGTTGCTTTATACTAAGACAGCCTGCTCAGTTCATGTACTTTTACCCACAATAGGTGTACAAATATCCTGTCATCCTGAAGCAACAGCTCAGAACACATAAGACAAGCTTTTTTTGGCCACTGAAAAGGGCATGTGGAAATGTCTTGCATATCATTATAGCCGTGTATAACTGGAGGCAAAAAGATATTCCAAATTAGCATATCTTTTCAGGTGTGTAGCCTTGTGTCAGTTTGCATTGCACGGTGTAGGGGTTGCGGCTGTTCATGTGTGAATCTTTACCTGAGGCTATGAAGACCAGCACCTCTTGTTTTTAATATGCGGTAGAATTATGTTTACTGCGCTCTCATAACGCTGTGCTTTTGGAGTTATGCTTCATGCTTGTAGTTGTTGGCTGCTGTTCTTGCAAATAACTGCCTGCTGTATTTCACAATAGTGAGCTTCCAGCCATGTTTACGCCAAGCAAGACAAACCAGATGAGGGGCGACCTGCAGCATTTCCGCAAAGAGTATGGCTTCTCTAGAAAAGTCCTCCTCAACTGCTGCTTGATGCGCCGCATCATCACCTGGGCCTCCCCGAACCCCAAAGGTACAAAACCCACAGATTTTTAAGTTTTCAAGCATCTGGAATCATTGCCCATTCAGTGCATAAGATTAACCTTTTTTATACATAGCAGTATAAATTCAATTTAACTGATTTGGCTTGTGTTAATTTCTTTAAAGGTGAAGCTACTAACTAATCAACCATTTTTACATGAAACTTTTTGCGAACACAGGAGCAAGAACAACCATTTCTGCTCGGTACTAGAAACTATTTTGTTTAAATACATTCTCTGCAAAATCAGCGGGAACAGTTACTTTCAAGACAACATTCAAATATCAGCATTTTAGGATTATTATTGGCTGAGTGGTACAAGATCACTGTACCATCCTGTTGTTACCATGGGCAACATATTGTGAGTTATTTGCGATTCCCAAATGATGGACAGAAAGTTTTTACCACAACTGTAAGGCCAAGGTTATATCAGTTTCTGCTAGAGACCATTGTCGTACAATGTGAGCAACTAAACCAAAAATTTGTAATAAAACTGATTTCACTTATGTGACTGGATTTAACAGTAACCCTATACGCTCACTGACTGTACTGTTAAAGTGAGTTTTGGCAAAAATGAACTGGAGCTAAAAGCAAACCAAAATGTCCTAAAACTGCTGAGCTTTCAGCAATGCCTCTCACCTTACTGAAACACCAGGATTTATGATTTTACTGGACTGAAAACTGAACAGAATGAACTGCACTGTGAGTCGCAGTCGACAGCTTTATTGATTACTTCTCAGGTCATACATATTCACTACGGCCATATACGTGACCTGATCTGAGTTGGAAGTAGCAAGGGTTAATTTTTAGGCCAAATAACATATGAAACAACATGAATTAATGCGTTGTATTGTGGGTAATTTCTGGGTTCACGGAAAACACGTAAACAGTCTCTCCTTTGTGACTCATTTTGCCAGATTGGGTCATATATGTAAAATCTGATTAATAGCTACATCTTAAAAATTTTGGCACTGAAACAGACTAAAATAGAGAGAAAACACCGAGCTGTCCTCTGTAAAGGCCAGTTTACCACCTTTTACACAGAGCACAGCATAAATTTAGCTGCCTTGTTAACATGCAATTCTTTTTTGTTTTGGGGGTTTTATTTTTTGTTTAGAAAATTTTTGATGTTGGATTTTTGACTGACCTAGTTAGAAATGATATATGTTTTTGATGCTTTATTTGCTGATTGATCTATTGTTTTTTTTTTTTTTTATTGTTTTTTTTTTTCATTCTTTTTTTCTCAGTGATATCTGGAGATAATTTTAGTAGTAACAATTACATACAAATTTTTCAGTTTCCTTTCTGTTTTCGGCAGCAATAACATGTAGGACACATTGAGGTTGCTTTTTTTTTGTCTTGTTTGTTTCTCAGTTTATTATAACTCTCCTGAAGTTCCCATGATAGCATTATATTTCATTGACATGCATGCCAAGCATTACTGTTAAAACCTGGAGCATTTTGTAATTGACAGGTGGTCTCCTGCACTTGTATGGTTTGCCAGTTGTTAAGATAAATGGGTTGTGTTTGGGTATGATTTAGCATGCTATTAAACAGTCATGAATATCCCAGCAGGGACTCCTAAATGGCATCTGCAGTAAAGATTTTTCTGCAGGGGTAAAACAATAACAGAAGGCCTATAAAACAGCCGTTTTCCTCATGAATCTCAGGAGCAACATAGTGAAATTGCACCTTTTTATAATAAAAGAAAAAGCTGTTTTTTTTGTTTTTTTTTTCATGGTTGTATTGGTTAGATTGCAGTCAGAGGGGCAGGTGCAGCTTCTAGATCACATAATCACTGTAGGTTCTTTCTTCTGCTTTACCTTACAGTTAACTTTTGAATCCATCTAATAACACGCGAGCTGACAAACACAGCTGGAGCCACACCAGGACCCAGGTGTTTCTGTTAGCCACATTAGAATTGGACTTTCATTCCATTCACTGCTCATTTTTTGCTGAAAACACGCTGCCGTCCCAGAACAGGCTGTGTTATCAGGCCAGCGTAAGTTTGCCGTAAACCGGAAAAACAAAACAGTGGTATATTACATAAAGAATGACAATGACTTTATGTAATAGCATAACAGAAATGGATTTTCCCAGCTGTCCTTCATTTTTTCCTTCATTTAATGTCTTTTTTAATGCAGACATAAAAACAGATTTATGAGTCACAAGGTAACAGAGAAACAACGACTGTTGTTTTGGATTTTGAGCCTCTCTTAGCATATGCTCTTCTTGTAGGTGTTCTTCTCATTAGCTGGCAACTCGAACTAATAACATTATCCCCCTGTGTTGCCCAGAATAACCTCCCAGCATGCAGATGATCACACCATAAACCTGCCAGGTGGCAATGGTACCCTCTGGATTTTCAGGCAGTCTGAGAGAAAATGAACATGCTCAATAAAGCAGTTGTTTTTAAAAATACACAAGCCCCCATGTTGTGTCCCCGGGACAGACGTCTGCTGCAAGAGAGCGCTTTACAAATCCCTGCTGTTTCTGTGATGCACTAAAACAGGTCAATTGCTTTAGAGGGAAATAACAGTGTTACATATTCCAACATGTTTCCAGCCTGTGCTTGGATTACATTTCTCTATAAGTTAGACCTTTTCTTAACATGGTGGACCAGTGCACTTCACCCTACACTGTTTGAGTACAGTACATTCAGTTGAACTTGAAATTCCCGCTGATGGCCATGTTTTGCAATGAATCTGTAGAAATTCTCAGTTTTCCTTTAAGACTTACGGAAATCCATCATTGCATGTCGTCTTTGCTGCCAGCAGAGGGCAGCAAGCTACTGATTAAATTAATTCCCACGCTGATGTAACAGTTTGTTGCATTCAGAGATCTTTAGCTGCTGTGCTGGGAGAATATTATTGGATTTGGAGACTTAAGTGAGTCATTTAGTTTGGTTAGGATATTATATAAGGATGGAATTAGAGTATATGATTAAAATGTATTGCCACGACAGAGAGCAGAACTTAAAGGGGGGAAAAGAGATGACTTATTGGTTTCTCATTAATGAAAATAAAGTATGTTATTGTCTACTTTGAGCAAACAAAATGCAGAAATTTGTCTTATGCCGGTACATGTGCAGAAGTGCAGAGAGAGAGAGAGACTGCAGTATAAAATACAACCCACCAAGATAAAAGGTGCATGAGGTACTTGACGGTGGACTAGGAATATGGAGCTGCAGCTGTTTGCCCGGTTTTATCATCCTTAAAATTGACTCTCATACTGTATACATGCATAGGTATGGATGTGGAAATGCAGCCATAAATTTCAAAGACTAGAAAACAAAATAAAACAGCCCTGCAAGATAAGACCCCCCCTGAAATCATGTCAGTATCACACTCAGGTAGTGACACTGTCATAAATTCTCAGAATGTCTGCACTGCAGCAGTAATTCAGTGGCCCCAAATGCACTCACTTCAGCTGGGATGCAGCTCTTTCCTATCGCAGCACAATATTGAGCAAGGAAATCAGAATATGACTGCTTGGGAATCCATGAAACAGAGTTAACCATTTCAGTGATAGAGTTTGCAGCTCTGGCAACACGATGAAGAGCTATTTGTATAATTTTCTTCCAGGTCTTTTTAGCATATATCATAATATAAAGAGATTTTCCATGGCTTAATGCACGATGGCATGCCTGCTGTAGTGACTCTAAAGCTCTAAGCAGCAGATCGCCACCACCTTGAAGACTGCATTTCTGGGTCATGTCCTTCAGAGAGCACAGAAATAGCCGTTTAAATTTCCCTTTGCCTTTGCTTTTGCCAAGTCAGTGGAAATGAACTGTTATGATGGATTTGCCTTTTTATTCAACTCATTTTGGTTGTCAGACAGAAAAACTCAAGCTTTTACAAATTCTACACACATTAAGATGAATTTCCACCTTTGATTTTTATTGTCATGACCAAATCCCGCCGCCTCTCCACTCTGATGGGAAAATAATTGCTCGCAGTATGATCCCACATCAGACTGTTGACAGCAGGATGCATTCCTTTAAAGGACCCTTAAACCTTGAGATGTAATGCCAGTCACCATGTCGCTGTATCGTGGAGAACATGTTGGATATCATTAAGTGAGTCCTGCAGTGTGCCCTTGACGAGCCTAATTCTGCCCACTGACTGATTTTATCGAATGAGAAATCACAAGTTTTGCCTGTAGCTTTAGGCCAAACGTCTGGTTTCGATAAAGCAACTCTGTTTTCCCTCTTGATCAAGAGTGGGGGGCCTCTGTAGAACTGAGGTGGAAATGGAAAAAGGCAATGATGGATTAGAGGGGTAGCTGAGGCAGCGTGCAGCCTCTCAGTTCAGAGGACAGAGGAGGGGGAAAAAAGAGCGATTGCCTAGAGACCGCTGGCTGGCTGAGATGCTGACATGTCCTACTGTTGTCTTTCATTTGATTCATATGTTGTGAAAAAAGGCTGCCGGAGAATGAGTGGAAGGGATCCCACAGTGATACCTTTCTCTGACATTAATCTTATTCATCGTGCTGGCTAGTGCTGGTGACAGCCAAAGAGAAAATGCTACATGCTGTTTACAACAAATGGATCCAGAGATGACGATGGTGAATTTGCAGAAATGCTGCCTCTGCATGCTTGTAATCTTGCTTATATTTCTCTAGCAGGACTGCAGGTGTAAAAGCAGGCTGGGTTTGTTCAGCAGGGCAACATGTGCTATCCTCCTGGGTTGTATGTTTATCTCTATTAAATGTTTGTTTCAGTGCCAGAGAGGTGGTTAAAAGTAATCATTGCTTGGTTGTTCACAGCACAGAAACTGCTTATACTAGCCAAAGCATACGCTTTTCTTCGTGTCACTCAGCAGTGAACCTGTCAGTCTATTTGTTAGTCTTGGCCATGACCTGCACCCCTCTGTTGTTAAACAGGGATTAGCAGCTAACAGCCAGGGATTAGTCAGAGAATAGGCGACCCCTGTGAACCATGTTGTTTGTATAACACCTTAAAGTAGCCTGTTGACAGACAATGACACTCCCTCTCCACGCCGTTGATTGGATACAGCTAACTGAGATGCTGGGTGGTTAAAGACGTGACTGTGCACGAGTCACATATGTAATAAAGCTGGGTCCTTTTGTCCAGGCTATACAAGGAACTCACTCTACACATCATTAAATATGTATTTCTTGCCACAAGCAGGTGTTTTTCCACAGACTTGATGTGTTTGTTTCTCAGGGCAAACCACCTGTGACCCTGTGTGCTGGTTCTAAGTGGAAAATGTTTCATAGATTAGCTGATGGACCACAAATCAGCCAACAATTTTGATAATTGGCTAAATGTTTAAGTCATTTACTGAATAAAAAGGACAGTTGGAGGCAAAACTCATTGATTTATTATCATTTATTACTCAGCAGCCTTTATTGGGTTGTTCTTTTGTTTTGTTTTTTTTGAAAGTGACAGTTTTTAAAACTTAAAAAAAGCAGGAAATGTTCACATTTCAGAAATGTCAACCTTACAACTTTGGTTTAAATATAAAACTTTAATTATGAAGGTAAGTGCATTGAATTAATGAGTTAATTTCACGTCCTTTAATAGTGTATACCAGCAATTTAGTTTTGCCACATCTACATAGATGCCAAATTTGTGGGAGACAGATGAAGGCTCCAAGCTTGTATCTCCTTAGCTTTACTCCCTAGTAGGGATGGCACGATACCACTTTTTAGGTCCGATACCGATATTTTATCTGCCGATACCGATACAAATCCGATCTTTTTTGAAAAAACAAACAAAAAAACAATTGATTTCAAATGCCTGGATACATTTTACATACGTCAACAGTCTCTCAAACAAAAAAATCAATCTTTTAGTTGTCCCATGTACAAGACTAAGAACCAGGGAGGGGCAGAGCTTTTCAGGCAGTGGCACCAAAGCTCTGGAACTGTTTACCACTCCAGCTCCATTTAGCTGACTCTGTGG
>JASGAU010405215.1:0-10215 GCA_030220045.1 Australoheros facetus
AACATTTATTTCACACCCACCAAATTTTACGTGAACTATCACACGTGCTGCTGCTGGTCTTTTTAGCTCATGTGCTAAATAGCATATATAGCATGCAAATCCATTTCTCTGAAGTTGCGGCACAAACTTTAAACTGATGGGAACAGAGTTGTTCCCTTTTGAGCACCACTGGATTCAAACCATAGCTCATGTGTCCTATCTAGGCCAAACAGGACTCCGAGGACCGGTTATGAATTGGGCCACAGTTCTTGCCGGTGCTGGGAGCTGAAACTGTGTCACTGGAGGCACGGGGGGAGAAAAAAAAAAAAGTGCCAAGTGTCAGCAGCATGCTTTAACTGCCGCGGGTCTTGCAGAACCAAGCTTGGCCTGCTTGCATGCTACTATATTGCATGTCTCACCACCATTTCATGCTCCCTAAGGTTGAAGAAACAGTCATGTACTGCTCACGCTGGAAGATCAGTGAGGGTGATTCAGAGATCTGTCCTATTATCTCTCTTTTTCTAGGTTTGTCTGTCTGTGTGGTGTCCACTCAGACATTTAGAGAAGTGCACAAGTGCACACACATGGAGGCTGTTAAAAGGTTTCATTAAGAGCCAGAGTGAACCTCTGGGCTCAGACGAGGCTGGAATTACTCAGTCTTTATGAGGCCAGAGTTACTTCACGGAGGACAAGAGACAGGCTAAAGCTGTGGTACACACATGCTGTCACATGTACGGAAAGATATCCACATGAAAATACCAGCATTACTACTGACAGAAAAAACTAAACCCAACAATGGTCTGCCTCTAAGCTGTTACACTATAAGCAGCTGTTAGACAGCACTCAGAGGGGCTCATTTAGGAGAGCTGAAATCATCAGAAACTGTGTCTGTGCAGTGGTTTCCAACCTTTTTCCTCTTCCATACCGCCACAGTCCTGTCAAATAAACTCAAGAACCACTTCATAAACACGACCCAATTTGTTCACATGTGTTCATTTTGTATTTATGCTTCTTATAATTAACCTTTATGCCCAAACTTGTTTGCATCCACTCAAATTGTAATAATTTGTCATCTCTGACACCCACGGCCACTGCACAAGTCCTCCCCTCAGGTACTCGTCCACATCGGTAGCTATATCATACTATTTTGGAGAAGAAAAAAAAACTTTATTATAGTCATTTAAAAAAAAAAATTTTCTCCCCTGAACACATACGATGAACCTCATCTGTTTATAGCTTCTTGTTTGTGAGGGTTTACTGTTTTTCTTCACTTTAAGTGACGGTAAACTGAAGAGTTTGGGGCAACTTTTGGGTTTATTAATCATTATTCAACATTTATCAGATGGCCTGATGTAGAGAGAAAAAAAAAACAACAGAAGAAAGTTTGACATTTTAAATTCTATTAGGCTATTAGTGAAAGTACAAGAGCTGTCTGGACTTTTTCACTTAATGTGACTTTGTGTGCACATAGTTGGCCCACTGTTTACATCAATAATCATATTTTATGCATGTGAATGAATGATTGTGTGTATTGTATTTACAGTAAATAATTGCAGGGAGTATTTTGAATTCCTGACTTTTCATAGACAAAACTATTACTCTCTCAATATGCCAATAAGTTATAGACCAAAATTTAATTTAGGAGCCAGATCTGTAATGTTACACAATGTCCAACTTGACTTTTGCTGCTGGAAAAAAAATAACAGCAGGTTTACAAAAGGTTAAACCAATAATCCTGAAATAATACTGTACGATGCAGTGAGACTGATAATAGGAAGATTTCTCGTCATAATAACAAGGGAGGGACATCGAGTTTAATTGGGTTTGTCTGTCATAGTGAGTGTCTGATAACAGGATGCTGTTTACTAAACAGTCTCACTTGTACACCCTCTGCTCCAACACACCAGCAGGCCTTAGTATCACATGTTAGATAATTACCTTAGCAGTGTTTTCCACTGTTCTCGTCCAAAAAAATGAAAGAAAAAAAAAGGAGGGAGGCGCCACCTACCCGAGCCGAAAGCCTTGGCCACCAGCCACGTCAGGCTGCATGATATCTTGGCCCTGGTGAAGTCGTAGTGCTCGAAGCTCTTGATGGCAGGGACGATGAAGGTCCGTCTCATCCCTCTGTCATCTGCCGCATCTCCCATCGTTTCTCTGTCTGGGTCCCGCTACTCTGCTGCTGCAGGAGGGTCAGGCAGCCGGAGGAGTTCCTTCTGACTGCGGATCACATCCCGTCCAGAGGAATTCAATGCAGCAAAATTTCCCCTTCTCCTAAAAACATGAAGAAAAAAAAAAAGAACAAAAAAAAAGAACAACTTTGGCCTGGTGTTGGAGAGCACGACGAGTTGGAAACCAAAGGGCGCCCCTCGGTTTATATGAGTTCCATCCTCAGCGTTATGTCCTTATGTTTCCGTAATAGCCTTAAAGCCTGACAGCACGGCGCAGTTCAGTGGCAGGATTTCCGAAGATTTCCTCCGTTCCCTGACAGTACTATCCTCCGGTCTCCCGACATAACGGAGCAGCTGTGCGGCACAGGAGGAAACCTACAGTCCAGCAGCAGAGGCCAGTTTCCCGGACAGACAAAGCGAGTTGTTTGTGTCCATACCGTCTTTTTTTTTCCTTTTCTAACTGTTTTCTCTCCCTCTGTCTCTCGGCGGCGTCTCCTCTGCGCTTTTCCTGCCGCACTGATCGGAGGATGGAGGGCACTGCGCACGCGCGATCCACCCACCCAGTCTATTCAGTCCTGACAGGAGTCACCACAGTGTAATATAAACCAAGGTGGAGTTAACGAAATCCCAAATGTTGTTTCCAAGGAGAAATACAGTGTTATATGGAAGCTATTTTCCCCCATAGAAAATAAATAAATTACCATCCATAAGTCAAGATTTTGGGCTATTATTTCAAAATTTCGACTTAATAACTAAAAAATCTTCAGTTATTTTCTCAGACGTTTGTGTTAGTAAGAACGATTTTGACTTAAGGATGGCATTTTTTTTTTCTCACTGTCAGAACAAGCTTCCTTCCATCTAGTAAATAGGAGTACGTTCTCGAAACGCTGTGAGGCCAATTCTGTGAGGAAGATTTAATAACTGGCACATTCAATCAATAGTTCGCTGAAATTGGATGTCAAGACACCAAGACCAACCCTAAATATTGGTAAATATTTTAAGATCATTTGATCATTCCATTAAAGCCAAGCAGTTAAAAAATAAACACAGAAAACTCTAACCATCTGAGAGATATAGTGTACAATATGCTTTACTTTTGCTGTGTTAAATTTATTTAAGATCAACATTTAATAAGCCAAAAACACATACAAGCTGTTTGTGATCAAACCCAAGCTTCCCATGTTTCATTAAGAAAACCTTGATTTCGTCTCATTAAATTTTTTTAGAATATTTCCCACATCTGAAAGGGGGGCAGCACAGTGGCGTGGTGGTTAGCCCTGCTGCCTCTCAGCCGGAATAACAGCCAGAAGGCCTGAGTTGATTCCACCTTGGCTCTCAGCCTCTCGCTGTGTGGAGTTTGCATGTTCTCCCCGTGTCTGCGTGGGTTTCTTCTGGGTACTCCGGTTTCCTCCCACAGGCCAAAGACATGCAGTTAATTGGTCACTCTAAATTGCCCATAGGTGTGAATGTGAACATGAGTGGTTGTCTGGATGGATGTGAAAAAGGAATATTTACTTATCAAAATATATCATCAGAGGTGTGCACAGATACTGTGGTTTGACCATCCTTCACCATACAGATGGAGAGATGATCCCATTACATACTGTAGGCATGTTAGGGTCTCACAAAATGTAGACAAAAACCTGACAATTTCATTTGGTGTAGAGGAAAAGTTCACTTTTAATTAGAAGAAGCCTAATTGGGTTGATTCAGTATCCTTGGGCAAGATACTGAACCCCCATCCCTCATATATCCATCGGCGTGCGAGTGTGTGCAAAAGATAGAAAGCACTTAGGTAAAAAGTGCTGTATGAATGTGTGTGTGTGTGATTGGGTGGAAAATATCTTTGAGCACTCAGCTGGTTGTGTGGGTGAAGGGAAAGAGAAGAGAAAAACTCTGCAGGTTGGTGGGGCCACAACCAGCACAGATCAAAGGCACGGAGTCCAGGAGCCAGCACTAGCAGCTGACTCAAGGTTGTTCAGTATAAATGAATGAGGAGTGAAACAAAATGCTAAGGGCATCATATGAGGTCTCCCAGGAGTCTTGAACTATAACAGCATAACTAAGGGATGTTTCAGGGTCACCTGACCCAGATTGAACTCTGAGCTTTATGAAAAGGAAAGTTTTAAACCTAAACTAGAGAGGGTGTCTGTCTCCCGAATCTAAACTGGAAGCTCTCTACTTTTAGAAACTCTAGCATTCACAAGTAAGCCTGCAGTCTGAGAGCAAAGTGCTCTATTAGAATAATCTGATACTATGACATCTTTAAGATATGATGGGGCCTTAAGGAGAAGGATTTCAAAGCTACCTCTGGAACAAAGGCAGATAAAGCGATGCTAAAGTGGAAGAAGAAGTAGTATGATTTCATTTTCTAATTCCATCAGCATTTTAAATCAGTTGGACTGTTAAGAGAGTTATTGGGACATCGCAATAATAAGAAATTACAACAATCCAACCTAGAGCTAATAAATTTGTGCTTTTCAGCATCACTCTGAGACAGGATGCTCCTGACTTTGACAATATTGTACCAATAAAAGAAGGCAGTCCCAGTACACCACCAACACCGTCCACTATGGCCTTAATAATAAACATAAAGCAAAATTATCAACTTTTTGTATGAAAAAATGTAGAAACTGCATAAAAGTCAAATTAATAGCAAACGTGTTGAATTAGATTTCTTAAGAGTCCCGAGTCAGTAAAGTGCCCAGTGAATATATTTGCACTGATGTGAACATTTCTAAACTCTTTATGGATTATTGTGTGGAAATAACATGTGAACTGCTGATTTATTTTTATTTAAAAATAAGTTTATAACACAATAAAGTGCAAAAAACAAATCTGTCATTACCTTCTGAAGTATGTCAACAGTACAAAGCTTATGGACTAGTAGTCTTATATGACAGAAGAGTCACTGACGAGTCCAAGTCATAACAACGTTCAATGTTTTCTTAATTCAGTATTTCAAATAGTTTTCATTCATGTGTGTAGGTAATAGAGTTACCTACAAGTAGGATATTTCTTCCACCGCTGACATAACACTGAGGATCAGTCACAGAAGACAAAAGTAACAAGAAATAAAGCACAGACATGTTTCATAAAGACGCATCAGCAGTAAACAATCCAATTCAGGTATCACTTTTAAAACACCTTTGGAAACAAGATTACAAATTGCATCAGGAAATGTCACACATAAGAAGGAGACCCTATCAAAGACACACAGCAAATATATCAAAGAAAAGAGCAATCAGCAGAGATAGAAATAGATCTGTTTCTAAGTGTTTCTAAAGAAGGCTATTGCCCCAGGTAGTTTCTTTCACGTGAATATGACTGAATCAGTAAATTCTTTAAATCATTGTTCCAACCAACAAGTTGCCTCTTGTTGCCGTTTTTTTCCATTGATTTTTTCAACTTGATCATGAAAATCTTACTTCAAATTTTACACCGTGATTCAATGGGTCCATACGCAAATCAGCACTTGAGATGAATATGGAAATTATATTAAAACAATTTTTTTTTAATTCATAGGAGGACAGTAATTCTGTAAAATGACTGCAGTCCTGGGAATGATGAGAAGCACGTAAGAGTGCTGCACCCTAGTGTCTACAGAGGGTTCATACAGCCAAACAGGTCAAAAGGTAAGCATCTCATATGGGTCAATAGATGGCAGTCCTGTGCTAATTATACTGTAGGATGTGACTGCTCTGTTCAGCATACTTAATCATTAAACCATCTTAACGTACTTAATGGCTCTATTGGCATTTCTGTTGCTGACAGGTTTAATTGCATTGACATAAACTGCAGCAAATGAATTCCTCATAGTGGTTGTTACAGCTTTTACATTTTAGTGTTCAGAAAACATGAATACTGAAACTGATCCCAGATATACCATAAAAAGTGATTTTTTTTTGTCCATCCATCCATTCTTTTCAGCTTACCCTGTTTCAAGTTTAAATTGGCTGCTCCTCCTCTGTTTAAATTGAATCCTCATTGTTTGCATTTCCACCCAAATCCACATTCATTCGAGAGTCATTACCAATCATGATGTAGTTAGCATTTTCAATATGAATGTTTGGCGATTGTGTCCACAGAGCCCTGCAGTCTCCTCCACCCTGATCTGGGGACCCGAGAACAAGGTTCGGTTGCACCAAAATGCTCTGGTTGCCTCTGTTACTTAAACGCTGTTTCTGAGCTTTCTCCTTAGTCCAGATCCGTCTCTGTTTTTCAATCTTTGCTGGAGACAGTGACTTCTGGATTTTTTTCTCAAAATTCTTTCTCTCTTCAAGTGCAACCACCGTCTGCAGAACTATAGGGATATCCTGTCTGGGCATGCAGTTCTCAAGTGGTAGCAGAGGGATAACAGTGTTGTACTTATGTTCCTTGTTTATAGAATTGATAAGGGCAGTGTTTGTCTTTAAATCCAGCATGCGAGTGTTGAAGTTGCGGGTAAGCAACAGCAAGGTAAAGGCTGAGTTGTTGATGGCATCCTCCACACACTTTATAGTGCTCTTTCCGGGGACAGCAAAGTCAGAGAAAGTCGCACCTTCAACTTCACCACCAATGACTGCTTCCAGTTTTTCCTTCATGCTGTCGGCCACATCTGCATCCTCCATCGCATGCAGGATGACAAATGCATAAAATGTTTCTTCTTCCTCTTCTTCTGCACGATTAATTTCATGCATTTTTTTAGGAACACTCATCATTGGTAGAGAAATGTTTAATGTGGAAAGTTCAGGGCTTGGCGTTTCTGTTTGATTTGGTGTGTCACTCTTATTGCTCATTGCTGCTGAAGTTTCATCAATCTTTGAGTCTTGTTTTGCTTCAGGCGGAGGAGATCCAGGGGTGTTAGGCTGAGCCTCAGATGACTGAGATGGCACAGTCACATTTTGTGCTTTGTTTTCTTGAACAAGGAGGGTGGGAGGGCTTGGTTTGGGTTGTCCTGGCATTACTGTAGATATTTTATCCCCTTGAAATAAGACTGTCGAGGGCATACTTATCTCCAGATGAGTAGGGTATGAGGACATTGAGGGGTTTGCATACAGGGGGCTGGGAAGACTGTGACAGCCTTCTGATGAATCCTGAGAAACAACAGCTTCAACCACACTTTTGTGAAGATAGGGGTAAGGCTTCAGATCAGTGGGGTAGCACATCCACTCCGCAAAGTCAGGCCCACAGACATTTTTAGCTTCCTCTGTGAATTTATTATATTCCACATTATTACCATTGCTTATTTTCACGCAGTCACTAGAAAGAGCTCTCTTATATGCGAGATTTCTTAGCAGTGGATCGCACAGCCTCTGCTCTGTCAAAATTTTAAAAACACGAGCCAGCTCTGCCAAAGATTCTCCCGTTAAGTCTTCAAAAAGACCACAATGAACTCCGAAATCTTCTAATTTGCCTTCACTCATCTGACACTTCTCAGCCACATGCTTAGCGAGGGAGCTGTCTGTCAACATCTGGAGTTTGTCGAGGGCTTCCGCCTCCCTCTGGAGGATGATGAGACACAAGGCATGTATGAGTTTATCTTCAGGAGACTCGCCCAACTGGAATGTTAGACTAAGGAGTCGCTCTGAAGGTGCCTTAACAAGAAGGTCAAAGGCATCGCGCAATCCGGTCCCTTGGTTTGCTCGTTTCTCGAGACTCATTTTCAGCTTTACCTGCGAGCCGGCATCCAGCATGTAACACAAGGAGATAGGATCACATGTGACTTTCCAGCATAACCATCTTCAGTTCTTCAGGGCCTCCTGGTCATTCTTCTTTCTTTAAATAAAACAAAACATCAGAAATCACAGAGCTAACACATATGCTCACAACATGATCTGCTTTAACTGGATGTAAAAAGTAACTCAAATGACTTTTAACACATCAAACTTAGAATGATACTTTCTTGTGATTTTCTTCCCCCTTATTCTTCTTTGCATTATGTTCTTTAAGTTAAATAAGCCTTGAACTGCTTATATTGCACTAAAGCAATGAAAACCAGGACCAGCATCGTGTTACAGGAGCTATGAATGTGTGTGCTTCTAGCTCAAAATAAGGAAGTCCCAAAGAATGTCTCTCTCTTTCCGTTAAGTTTAAAGATAGAAAACTTTTTTCTTTTTTTTTAAAGTCTAAACAGAAGGCTCTAAGAGCGGGGTTCTTCAGAAGACCACTGGCCTCAGTAAATCCCACTAAACTTTTCGGTAAACGTACCTGTTGAAGTTGTAGGCCTCTGACAGCCTGAAGCAATTTTGCCCACATATTGATGATGTCACAGCTTGAAAACTACAGGAGCTCAAGAGGGATAAAAGACTGAAGCAGGAAGAACATACCGTCTAGATTATAGTTCTCCCCGTGGGTTCCCCACATTACTGAGCTGTTCTATCCTTAAGAGACTCTGTTCATAATATAAACATTCAACACTTTAACATGTAGTTTGTGATACTATTGCAACTTATATATGTATATCTGAAATACTTTTTGAATCTACCAAGAAGAAAATAAATAAATCACTTCTTGTGGGGAAGTGGGAAAGTCTATAGCTCCTTGAGCACAATGGGCGTACAAGAGAGGAGGACTTCTGGCTTTTTTCCCTCTCGGCTGAGAGGCAAGTGTATTTTTATCCTCAGAGGAAACCTCCAACCCTGTATTTACCAGGGGTGGGGTCACGCCAGGCACACTGCAAACCAAGATCAAGCCCTTCGATGCAGTGCAGACACAGAGCCTCTCTGTTCTGAGTGCTGTGAGAGGTATGTGATGTGTTTACTGTACGTAACAATTTCTGAAGGATTAATGTGTCTCTATAGGAAGTGTGGATTCTATGCCTTCCTTAAATATTTTAAGACTGGAATTTGTTTCTTTATGGAATGAGGAATATAACACACACATATAACCTTATCTGTAACTAACAGTAAGCCAAGAAACCAAGGAACTATGTGGGTAAGCTATTAAATATACACTCACCTGACACTTTATTAGGCACACTTTGCTAGTACTGGTTTGGGCCCCCTTTTCCTTCAGAACTGCCTTAATTCTTCATGACACAGATTCAGCAAGATGCTGGAAATTGTCCTTAGAGATCCAACACATCCCAAAGGTGCTGTCCTGGGCTGAGGACTGTGGAGGCCTTTTGAGTACATAGAGCATCCATCAGAAGAGGGGTACACTGTGGTGTATGGACTTGATCAGCAACAATACTCCGATAGACTGTGGTGTTTAAACAATGCTCTGATGGTACTAAGGGGCCCAAAGTGTCCCAAGAAAATATTCTCTACACCATTACACCACCACCATCAGACTGAATTGTTGTTAAAAGGCGGGATAGATCTATGCTTTCATGCTGTTCACACCAAATTCTAAACTTACAATTCAAATGTTGCAAAAGAAATCAAGATTCATCAGACCAGGCAATAGTTTGTCCAGTTTTCTAGCATCCAAGTTTGGTGAGCCTGTGTGAATTGTAGCCTCAGTTTCCTGTTCTTAGCTGACAGGAGTGGCACTCGTTGTGGTCTTCTGCTGCTGCAGCCCATCTGCTTCAAGGTTCTACATGTTGTGCTTTCAGAGATGCTTTTCTGCAAACCTTGGTTGTGACAAATTTGAGTTTGAGTTACTGTTGCCTTCCTCTCAGCCTGAAACAGCCTGTCCTTTGTCCAATGACCTCTGGCATCAACGAGGCATTTTCACTCAGAGAACCACTCACCGGATATTTTTCTCTTTTTCAGACCGTTCTCTGTAAACCCTGGAGATGGTTGTGTGGCAAATTCCCAGTAGATCAGCAGTTCATCCAAGGACCATGCTACGCTCAAAGTCACTTAAATCACCTTTCTTCCCCATTCTGATTATCAGTTTGAAATTCAGCAGGTTGTCTTAACGAACATAAATGCACTGAGTTGCTGCCATGTAACTGAATGATCAGACATTTTTGTTAATGAGCAGCTAAACAGGAGTACTTAAGTAATCAATCAGTGTATACTATACCATACTATACTATACTATACTATACTATACTATACTATACTATACTATACTATAGACTCAGTGGGACTCAGTTGTATTGATTACATAAGAAGAGGTGGGTTTTATAACATTGTTC
>JASGAU010405217.1:0-15366 GCA_030220045.1 Australoheros facetus
AAAACTTTTAAAGGCTTCTAGTTTTGTGAGGTTTGTTTGAGGCACTGTCCTGGCTGCACTGCTCTTTTTAGGTCTGTCCACAGATTTTCAGTTTGTACTGCAAAAAACACGTCTAACCTTTAATCTTATGCTTCTTGAGATAAAAACCATTGCGGATTATCAGGTATCGTAGGATCATTATTCTGTTGCTGAAACCATCCTTGTGTGTATTCTGTTGCTGATGAAACTGCTTCATATCATGCAAAAGATTTTTAATCCCAAGTCATATTTTTCTGGTTATATAAAAGAACAAAAGGCAAGTCAGTGCAATGTAAAATTCAGTAAGCAATATGTATACATGCTTATATGTATAAATGGTGAGTGCAATAGACAGTAATAGTGGCATTAAATATGATAGTGGGTATAACTGGACAAGTATAATTATCTAGTACACAGTAATGACCCGACACAGAGAAGAAGAGTTGTACAGTGTGATTGCAGTTGGTACAAATGATCTCCTGTGCTGTTCCTTACTACAGCGGAGCTGAATGAGTCTGTTGCTACGTGCTCCACTGTCTGGTTATGTGCGGGGTGTGAAGTGTTGTCCAAAATAGTCATAAGTTTATTAAGTGAGAACCTCACCTTTGACACCTTAGTGTTAAAATGTTCTGCACACCCTTCAGTTTCACAACTAATGCATCACTGAACAGTTATCCTGTAACCCGATGTTCAATCATCAATCTGTTCTTCAATTCCAGCAAGCCTTTGAGTCTCCGTATACTTTCTGTAAAAGTCAAACAGCAGGAGCTTTTGTGACTCAGAAATATAAAGTAAACAAGTACACTTGAGTGGATCTAATTAAACCATATAGTCAAAGGTATGAAAGAGACATTTACTGCCACTCTCTGTGTTTTCTTGTATTCCCAGGCAAAAGCTCAGAGTGGGAGGGAGCCAATTAATGGAGCTTCAACAGGCCTTGAAACACTGTATTCAAGCTGCAGGTCAATAAATTTAATTATTAAAGAAGCCAACGAGGTTCTACCCTATCCAAGGACAAAGGGTGTGGCCAGACACAGTCGTGCACAGCGATTATGCATCTATTCTCTACTTCCTGTAGACACTGGCCCACCCCACCCCCAATCAGTGGATGGGTTTGAGGGAGTTGGGGTGAAGAAGGAGGGGGTATAACGGAGACCAAGCGTTACATGTCCCACTCTCTAGCCGCCATCTTGGTTTTCTTTCACTTCTTTGGATTTTGATTTTCAATTACTGTCAGTCTGTTCTGTCCAAATGTTCCAGTGAGAAACTGCAACACAATGAATTTTCTTTTTATAAAAGTGAATGCTGATAGTTCAGTGCATATTTACCCAAGCATTTTATAGAGCTTATTTCAGAGCCTATTTTGACAACTAAACCTGAAGTATTCAGCTTTGGGGATTCTTGATTAAAGTGAAGAATTAAAAATGTAACACCATAGGTTTTATTAATACAAAAAGTTTGTTTAAAGTAAGAAATTAAATATTGTGAATGTTTCTTGGTTTTGAATCATTAAAAGACTTTTTTCATATCTGCACAATTTACTTCCATTGATGTTTTAGATGAATTGTTTCCAAACTAATCTGTCCTGTTATAGTGAATAGTTACAAGAAATGCAGTTATACAGGGTGAAGTATTTCCCGTCACTCTGAGGGAACACTCACCTATGCAGAGCACTGCATGTGCTGTGAATGACAGCCTGAGCGTGACTGTGTGTGTGTGTAAAGGGTGACTAAGGGGATTATATGCATGTGATGCCAGCAGACAGGCTTAGAATACACCTGCTGATAGTGTGACACACAGGGAGGCTGAAGCATCAGACGTCATGCAGGAAGAAGGTAAAAGGACAAGTAATGAGGGCCACTGAGAATCTGAACTTCCTGTCTTGGCGTGGTTCAACTGTTACGTAGCTGCAGTGTCTCCCCAGAGACCTCACCTTGACCTACAGTGACGTTTTCTCTCTAATAACCAAAGTTCCCAAATAATACCCTTCAATTTTTTTCCTGTGTACATTGTAATTGTATTGGGTAAACAGATACATTTTGATGCTCTGCCCTTCAGGAGTCATATGAATCTAAATTATTAAAGAAGCCAAACGAGCTCTTTCGAATAAGTGTGGTCCCACTTTATGCAAGGACAAAGGGCGTGGCCAGACAGTTGTGCACAGTGATTATGCATAAATTCCCTACTTCCTGTAGACACTGGCCTATCCACTCCCCAACCCCCCACTGTCAGGTGTTTCCATAGAGCTCAGTGACCAAGTTGTGAATGAGTGCCAGGGCAGGGATTAAACCAGCTCTGGCAGGCAGGCAGCCAATGATACGAGGTCATACAGATACAACCAGCTCTGCTAGTCCTCTTTCAACACTTCCAATGCCCAGAATCACTGTCGTCATCCCTTCCTGCTGATGTCTGTTAGCCAGCTTAGCATAATCTCCCCTAAAAGACACTTGGAGAAAAAAATGAATAAAAACTGGCTTAGTGTGATAGTCCCTGGGGAAAATGGTGGTAGTGAAAGCTTAGACAGCAGTGGCCAGGACACAGCAATTACTCAACTCCAGGAGCTGGGCTGAAGTTAGATGAGGTAGCAGCAAAGGGTAAATTTAGGGTCACCTGCTGAGTAATGACTAAAAAAAATAAAAATCTGCAATATAACCAGCATTCCTATCAACTAAATGGGCACTAACCTAAAGATTTACACACTGTATATGCAAAACAGCATGGACAAGTTATTTCCAACATCACCTAGTGGGAGTCTGGCAAATGTGTAAGAAGTAGCCTGAACACCAAACATCTGGTTTAAATGATTTATTAAGAAATGTTACAAATGTGGTCATTTTCTTGCTCTAACAATTGTTCAAGAAGAATCTGCCAATGCCTGACACTTTAAAACACAAGAAGAAAAAAAATTTAGTAAACTTCATGTCTACATACATATTTTTTTTTTTTTTAAATCACAATAAAAGTTTGGTTAGCAGAAGCATGGTTTGTGTGTGTGTGGTGTGTGTATGAAAATGCAACTAAATCTGGCACTGGTTAGATTCAATGACTTAAGCTGTCTGCTACTACTTTTATGTTACTGGTAAATCAGCAGTGTATAAAAATATAAAAAAAAGGCCATCATTTAAGATTCAAAAAGCAATCCAGTTGGCTTAAAATGACACAAAGCCATGACAGGTGTTTATCAACTTATACTGAGTAAGGCTTCAAACTACTGACCTTTAAATATGTGAGCAAAATTACATTTCTTAAATAAAAAGTCAATCACCACTCCATACAGCCACCTTCTAAGTAACCAAAAGCAGAATGCTTCTCTGAAAACCTCAAAGAATCAAACCTTTGAAATCTAAGGAAAAAAACAACAAAAAAAAACAAAGCACTAAATGTGTTGGCATATGACAGAAATGAGGAAGAAAAATATATACAGCACAAAAACCATTGTATGCAATATGCAAAGGCGTCATGTTGCCTTGAGCAACAACCCTCCCACCCCTCTCCCAATCCCCCAAATATAAGTTGATCTTCACTGAAGACCCCTCACCCCAACATCCCCACACATATCCACTCATACACACAGAACATCACGAAACACGATTACGTCACTAAGCCTGTTAGTTTGGGGGGGTAGGGGGAAAAAAAAATTAGAAGGATGAAGCACTGTGAAACTCCCACTCCCCTGCCCTCCCTCCTCCCAGTCTTCCCTCTTCAGTCAGAGAAGGGAGACGGGGCTTTGGCGCAGTCATACCACTCATCTGTCTCAGGGTTGTACACCTCTACTGTGTTAAGGAACTCGTTTCCGTCGAAGCCGCCCACGGCATAGATGGTCTCGCCCAGCATGGCCACACCCGCATTGCTGCGAGATGAGGTCATGCTACCCAGCATCTTCCAATCATTGCGGATGGGGTCGTACATCTCCACACACCGAAGGGCATGGGAGCCATCGAAGCCACCAACAACGAAAAGTTTGCCTATCAAGAGTGAGAGATGCTTACATTAGGGAAATATGACAGTTCCTGTATTCTACACTAGAAAATTTTATCTGGAAAGCAGTTCTCACTTTTGGAATTTATGGGCTCACCTGCATGGACAGCTACAGCGGCCCCTCTGCGAGCCACATTCATGGGGGCTATCAGTGTCCAGGTGTTGTTCTCAGGGTTGTAACGTTCCACGGTGTTCAGGCAATTCCATGACTCTGCCCCTCCAATTGCGTACATGAAGCCCTCCAACTCACACACTGCTGCCTGGTGCCTCCCTGAAAAAAAATTTGCTTAATGAATACAACTTTTCATCTTACTTCAGGCTACAAAAAAAAAAACTGGAAATTTGTTAATTCTTTAGCTTAGATCATTTTATGTGACACTATGGATACATACTGATATTAAGGGAGGCACAGTTGGTCCAGGTTTTGGTCACAGGGTCAAAAGCATCGCAGTTCTTCAGACCCTTCTGCCCGCAGGGGTCTGACCCTCCCACAACATAGAGTTTGTTGTTCAAGGAACAGACACCTTTTAACAGAGATAACCGCAATGAGTTGCACTAGCATTGAAGCCTCAAGTAGTTTTTCCTGGACAAGGGGAAGAGGGGAAAAACATCAATGAATCAATGCACAATGGACTAACCTGCATTGCAGCGGTTTGTCCTCAGCTCTGGTACCTGAGCCCACTCATCGGCATGTGGATCATATTTCTCCCCACAACTCAGCTCATCCGAATGTCCGTTTGAACCTCCAATCACATAAAGCTGACCCTGTGAGAGGTGGAATTAAACTGGGTTATTATATAATACATTAACCTGACCCTTTCACACTTGCATTTTTGGTTGTAAAATTTGCAACATTAAGTGCCTACTGGCAGAAATGTATCATTTACAAGCCCAGATATTTGAATAAGAAGTAAATAAATATTTTCACAGAACTACTGAAACCGGTTTGAACAGGTGCAGGCTCACTCCCATGCCAATATTAAAAATGTCACTAATGTAGAATAAGTAAACTTGACACAAGATAAATACTAAACTCTACCATGAGCACAGCCATCTGGAATCGAGCCCTCGGAGTCCGCATGGGTGCGATGAAAGTCCAGCGGTCCTCATTGGGGTCATAACACTCCACAGTCCTCAGACACTCTTCTCTGTTGTAGCCCCCTACAAGATCAGAAAGAGGCACCATGGTCACATACACAAAATCCCTTATATAAGCCCAAAATGCACAACCTGTATGTTAAGCAAGAACAAAGCATGTAGGTCTCACTGTACTGCACTATAACCAACAAATACATTACCAATTATTTCTCATTACACATGAACTCATACCATTACTGCCCCAGTCTCCTGCACCCCACTGAAAGAGAAACCAGTATAGCTATAGATGTTTTACTCCTATTTAGTGCTCACCTGCTGCAATGAGTTTTCCATTCAAGGCTACTGTACCCAGGCCAGAGCGAGCATAATGCATGGGTGAGAGCGGATGCTCTTCAAGCTCTTCTGGCTGGGCCTCGAAGCTGAGGCTCTTTATTAAGCAGGGTGTAGAAGAAGGAGATGTCTGAGGGCTGTTGCGACCGTGCAAGAAGATCACACACAGCACACCATCCAGCACAGCCAGACACAAGTAGTTGTTGTCTAGGGGTAAGAGTAGGGGTAGTTAAGCCACAAGTTCAGTTTTTCATGGTCAAGGACCATGCAGCTGCACTGCCCTTTAAGCTAAAGAATGTTTATTTTTACTATGCAACGCAGCATGTGTTGTCCCCCCCCCCCAAAGGAAATTCTTTGTAACTGCACTGCAGTTAACAGGCCCTTACTTGTGGTCTTCTCAGAGGCGATGTACTTCCACTCTCTCCTGGCAGTCTGCTTTGGGGCATTTGCTGCTTGGTTGGAGGGTGACAGGCTTCCTGAAGAGCTGCAGCTCATCTGTCTCTGGTCGCTCTCCCGTACAGGTTTCTTCTGCAAGAGTATATTGCAGCTACAGAAACCAAGCTTGCACCACAGGCCCCAACAGTGGCCAACACCAGCCAATTCCAGCCCAGCCTACACTGTGATCCAGCTGCTCTAACGTAGACATAGCATAAGGGAACCTGCATTAATCTTGCCCGAGCAAGTACCGAAATCTCACCCCCCATATCTGAAGTCAACTACACAGCACTGCAAACTACAGAGTCAAATCATGATGCAATAATCAGGCAAAAAAGGGACGATAAAAAGCTGAAACAACTACAACTGTCCACCCTCAAGTTGTCAACAGCACTGCCAGGCCAGCATCGTTGTTCATGTCTTACATTACAATAGCCCTTACACTGTGGCTAAATTATGGTACAAATGAGCCATACATACTTTTAGCCAGAAACACTATGTAGTACTTTTTATGCATGGTCAGGCACAAGCTGTATGCTGCACACTGCCAAGCAAAATGTGGTAGAGCCAGGGAAGCCAGGCACAAGCTGCTGAGTACCTGCACAAACTGAAGGTGGTCCTCCTCGCCACCAAACACCTCACTGTGCCCCTCAATCACCAGCCCTCCATCCACCAGCTTATGGTCAGGTGAGTAGTACAGCGTTTGCACCTGAAAGACAAACAGGAACAACATACCCATGTGGCTGTCTCCATGGCAACACACTGAGAGCCCCTTATAAAGGGGGGGGGGGGGGGTCAAGGGAGGAGGAGTGCTGTGGAGAGGAGGGGGGGGTTGTCAGAGACCTGGATCTTCCGCTGTTTGAATAAAAAGGCTTCCTTTAAAGACATACCGCCAGCACTGCAGAGTGGGTTATGTGTTCAAGCTCAAGAAGGCATCTACCAAACATGACAGTAGGTCTCCTTAATTTGCATCTATGAAAAGAGGGAGTTGGTAAAAATAAATAAATAATAATAAAATGAGGCTCCATCTGGAAAGATCTTCTGTGAAGAATGAAGAGAAGCTGTGGCCCACTTCCCACCTCAGCTACTTCAAATTTCATCCTCTAGCTGAAGAAGTTGGTCACTGTGACAGCAGCCACAACAGGCAGTCAAATCCAGACGACTAACAATGCTGTTATAACTACGAGCGAATGCTTGGACATGATCAAAAAGATTAAATCCACCAAGATGCAAGCAGTCATATGTATCCTGTTGAAGGCCAACAAAATAATAATTGGAAAATGTGCTGAAATCACTCAGCTGTCCATCTTTAGGGGAAATTTAAGAAGAAAAAAAAAAGATTTACATGAAAGATGTATTTTAGAAAAATGTTACTGAGAATTATACTTTCAACTGGAATATTCACAATGAGCAAATCACTATTAGCATTGCGTGTAATTTTTTTAGATGTGCCAGTGGATAGATGGAATTATTGTGTAGTAATGGGGCATTCAATTACATGTATTAATTGCAAAAGGGATGGTGAACCATGTGTTCCGCAATTGTGGAAATGGGGATTCATGTGCATGTGTGCCATGGACAGATGGGGACACAGTGTTGTTTGGCTGCAAAGAGAAGCTGCTGAGGGGCAGTTGTGCTCCTCTCCTCCCTCTCTTTTCTCTGACTCATTACCCTGGTGGCTCAGTCCTGGCTCCTCAGTCTGGTCTCCTGCTGCTGCTAATAAACCTACAGGAGATATAAATCAACGGGGAGGAGTGCCTGTTAGTGCTGGAGCAACAAATGTGCACCTGTTCAGATAGTAAAGTGTCAGTGAAAAAGCAGAATCAAGGGTCAGACCTTTGAGAAGCTCTGAGTTTGTGTTTCATAGGAGGAGAGGAGCACTGTAATACTCAGATGGGGTTGTATGTAAACCAACCACATACCCAAAAGAGAATATTGGAAAAACAAACAAAAAACAAAACAAAAGAGACAAGAGCACACAGCAGCTCTTTTGGGCTCACCTCTAATTTGTAGTAGGGTTCAGGGGTACAGAGTTTCTTACTGCAAAAACTTCAACAAATCAGAGGGAACAAAAAAGAACAATGCTGACAGAGCAGCATGACAATGGCATGCCATTTCTACTTCAGCCTCCTTAATGACTTCTTAACGTCAAAAACAGGAGGAGTTAGAGGGAGGGGAAGGGGTAAGGCAAGAATGCAGACTGGTGTGAGAGTTGAGACCGCACACGTGATACTGACCTCCTCCATCAGTCGTTCAAGTTGTTCTCCATTCTCCCAGAGGCTACGCTGCACCCAGTTGAGAACCTTTGAGTAGAGCTTGCCATTGCTGGGCAGGGTGAGGTTGTCTTCTAGCATTACCTCTAACTGAGGGGGGAAGAAATAGGAATTTAACTCATGCACAGCAAATAAAGTGAGTGCATAACAGAAAATTAATCCCATGACCTTTGCTGCTTAGTTGGGAACCTCATCTTACTGACTGATTAGCCATTTATCTTGCCTTAGGAACAGCTGAATACTTGCTTAATTTGCCATCATGGTCGGATCATAGGATATTACATTGCTTGGGAATCCCACCACCACTTATGAAACCAGTAAACTACTGGTTAAAGATGGATTAGAAGTTAAATAAATGTCTTCAGCAGTTCTCTCAGCACAAATGCAAATCCTAAAATAAGAGAAATAGCATGCAGGTTTATATTCCAACTGTGCATAAATGCAGGGGATCTCTGGCTCAGCCTCAACTGCAGCATTAATTCAGTGTAGTCTGAACAAAAGCCTCACTGTAACCTGCTGCGCTTTTAATCCCCTGCACTAAAAACACTCAAGAGGCTTTAACTGTAATGGGCAGAACTTCATACTTGTAAGCGGTCAAGTCAGAAAGTTAGAAATGTAAACCTTAATCCTGACTTATTTAACTAAGACCTCCAGCACGGGCTGGTTATAGCTAAAGAGAGATGAGGGACTAAAATAGAAAACAGCCAGCAAATAATTTCAAGAGTGCCTGTTTTTTTTTTGTTTTTTTTAGTCATATGGCTATAATTTATCAAGGGGGGAAACCTCGCACAGTAACTTTACAATTACAGAACAGTGCAAACTCTCTCAAATACCTCTTTAAAAAAAAAAAGCACAATGTATATGGCAATTTATGCCAGTACCTTGAGGCGGGGAAGTTTAAGGAAGTCCTCCTGTTCGGACACTTCCAGTAGATGGTCTTGGATGAAGGCATCTACCTGGGCCAAAAATCTAGCATCTCCCATAGAGCTGGCAAAGTTTCGAAAGGAAATGGCATTCTGGGCATCCAATTTAGACAGCAGGTAGTCACCACAAATCTGAGAAGCAAGTGGGATGTATTAAGATTAATAACTTTGAGGATACATGAGAATTTTAAGGATGGTGTTTGGGGTGGGGGTGGATAAATAAAAATACCTGTTTGACTCGCTCCATTTTGAACCTTTTGGCTGCAGAGTAAACTTCCTTGACCAGCTCCTTGTCTGCCTTGAGCCTGTTACGCAAAAACACAAAGCAGTTATCAACCAACGGCAAAGCATCAGATGAGACTGAAGGATCAAAGACCAGAATTGCTACTAACTGGGCAGTATAGGCGTAGTTTAGCAAGATCTCCACAGCCTCTGGGTCCAAGTCCTCAAAAGTGACATGTGAGACTCCATGAGGCTCAATGTCACTGTTAAAGATCTCAAACAGGTAGGGACTGCAGCAAGCCAGAACTGCACGGTGGGCCATGAGTTCATGACCACACACCTGGACGAATAAAGAGAAAGAAGGGTCGCAAAATCAGGATGTCTCCTTGTTTAAGTAAAAAAAATAAATAAATACATAAAGTTAAAAAATTTAAAGCAACTGAAGTTTTCTCTATCATTTTTTTTTTTTTTTTTTAAACAGCATGTATTTAAGGGTTAACCAGTGATGGAATGAGAGGTCCGTATCATACAAATGGTTATTTGTCCTCTATAGTACACCTTACTGCTCCTCGGCTCTTATTGGTTCACAGAATAACCAGCGTTTCTGAGAGCATGCAATGTACCATGTGAGTGTGTTTGCAATAAACCATACCTGCAGCCTAACATCACAGAACTGGCCATTCTTTCTCAGAGCATTCATTTTGGCCACGGTAGAATCCAGGAAACTTTCATCCTCAAAGATCAAATAACCGTTTTGAATCATCTTGGCAAAATTTTGAAAATTTATCTGAAGAAGACAGAAGAAACAGAAATAAGACTCATGCGCAGCAAAGAAAGTGATTGCATAACAATATTAATACCATGACCTTTACTGCTTAGTTGGGAACCTCATCTTACTGACTAGTATTTTACCTTGCATTAGGGACAGCTGAATTACTAACCCCTGTATACTTGCTTAAGGTAGGATCACAATATATTAAGTTGCTTGTGAAACCCCTCACCAATTATTAAACCAGTAAAGCTCTTGGTTAAAGATGAATAAATTAAATGAATGTCTTAATTGTAAAAAAAATTCATATATGCATTTAGTTAAGCATGTACATTTTCTACACTGTAACATGCTTTCAGATATGCAGGATTGTAATAGCTGGCTTAGTTCATTGACAACTACAGAGGATTAGGATTAGGAGTCTGCAATGTGCATTGTGAATTATAATCTATGAATTAGACATTACCTTACCTAATAGAGAATTCACCACTGCTGAGAGCAGAACAGTAAACAAATGTAGGCAAAGGTAAAGCAGACAAAGATCGCTGGAGAACTAAGTCTTCTTCATCCAAGGAGAGGGATGGGAAGTTGTCAGAAGAAATGCCAGTTGACCACTGAGCAGAATGGAGAGGGGAAGCAGCCACAAGGACAAACTATCAGGCTTGAAGTGACTGCAATCGAGTCCTTGGTATCCCGTTGGCTATAGAGTAGTACTTATTCTGTGTTGGTTGTACATTATAACCTGGACAGAAACAAAGAAGGAAACAGGGAGTTAAAATTCTTGCTTTGTTATTTAAATTGATGCTACATGTTATTGGCACTCAAGCTATGACTTAGCACGAGTTAGTTCTATGTCGTAAGAAAGTGATCGCCGCACTCCTTGCTTTGTCCCATTTCAAAAGAAATTTGCCAAAACGTGCAGCAGAGCTCAATTTTCTCCATATCCACTACACTGCATACAAAGTTCAACAGAAGACAATCTTAATCAGACCACTTCATCATATTTAGTTAGGAAACTGGAATTCAAAATTGTAATAATACAATATCCTGTGAAGCATGAAGCCTATAGCACAGGGTAGCAAAGCACATGCCTCAGATACTCCTCCCTTACAGGACTCCATTTAGCTTTCAAATCTCTACACCTGCTGCCAACATCCTCCCAAGGCCAAGCAAGAGCATTTAATCCATTTCATGTCTTCAGCTCCATCTCCTCTCTCTGAGGCAAGGCTCTTTCAGCTCCATCTTATGTGATAAGCCTCCTCAGCTGGCTCCTCCCTATAGGAACACTTTTAGGTCAGGCACTGACCTATAAGGAAAATGCAGGAGGGAACAACTTGTGACAGCGGAGTGCCATATACCAGGTAATTGTACATGTAGTTGAATGTCCCATTACTGCACAAGTGTAAATAAAATCTTGTTTTATTACTAAACCACAGAGAGAAGGCAAGACAACAGCAGTTGTACCATTTGTACGCAAGCCATATGACGAGGCTTTTCTGGGCGACCTCACTTTATGCAAGCTTCCAACGTGCATGCAGTACTAACTCATTAAAAAACGAATTAAAATGGTGCATCTAACCAACTGGTATGCATGCTATGCACCTGTCATTTTAGTTTCAGGTAGATTTTATTTTCTATGTAACAGATTACGCAGACATGTTCTCCTCAAAAAGACACGTGACTCTAGGAAGCGTTTTGACTGTGTGCTATTGTCAGACACAGCTAAAATACAGCTATTTCAGGTTTGATTTTTCTGGTAACATGATGAAGACAATGCAAAAAAAAAAAAAAAAACTGATACTGAGGCAGACTAACAGCATGGTCTTTGTAAGCTGCTGCTGAAATAACTATATTATCTTCTGTCAGGTGGTTTAGAAGAAACAAACATTCTTTTCAAGCCAAGGTCATGCGTGGATGACACCTTTTTAAGAAAAAAAAAAAACAAGTATTCATTTGTATTAATCTGACAAAATAAACATTTAAGACAAAAGCAATTTAAATGAAGCACCCGTTCCCCTGAGCTGGTAACGTTAGAAAAGGATCAATATAAACACCATCAAAACGTGTAAAGATGTGGAGAGACTGGTTAAACAAGAACTGCAAAAGACAAATTTGCATATTACACTTCCAGAATAAATACTGTGAGAGGTTGAGAGTGATTGTAAATTATATTGGATAGAAGTCTTAAGATTATAGAATCGCAAATCATAGAGTGAAGGTGCATGCATGTACTGTGTGAGAGCAACAAAACAAAATACTTAAATCCAGTGATCTACTAAACTCATAACATACTGAATAGCGTTTTATGAGCAAGTAATGGAAAGACAGAAGGAAGATCTATTTTAAGATTATATTACTGTGTGTCACACTGCATCTAACTGTTTATTTCTTTACCTACACTTAACACTACCCAAAGGGGATAAGTAAATGTACAAGGGGAAAACTAGGACAATTTCAGTCTAAAAAAAAAAAAGAACTTTTCAAATTTTAATTTCTTTGCTCTGGAAAAAAAAAAAAAAAGCACATTTGTGGCTGCATCTACAGCAATACCAGTTGTGTGTATAAAATTAAACACGGAACATCAAGATGTGCCATGTTTCCCAAAAACTGTTTTGTTTTTGGGAAAGATGCGTGAATGGCAAATGTGTAAATCCGCTAAGCCAATACTGCATGCCAAAGATTTCTACAGATAAAAAGCTTGGTGGCACATTGTAGAAAATAGCCTTCTTATAATGCAAAATGAACAGCATGCACAGCAAGGCTGGCACAGAGAGCTATAATTCAGTGGGTCTGCATGTGGACAGAGCATACACTGACCTAGTTTTGAGTTGTTACGCAACATCTGGCAGAAGACTCCCTAAGAAGGAACAAATGCTGAACTCCTCCACAAGCCTGGGCCCACCACACTGGCATGTCACCTTCTTTCCCCTCCTGTTTTCCCACCAAACACTTCACCCAAAACTCTACCAGCCAAACCACACCTTCAACTTTCCAGATAATTTTTAAACAGAGTTTCCATCTTAAAGCCAGCTTTCATGAAATAAGGACCTTATGTATGCAGATACTTTTACACCACTGACAGTTACTCTGGGAACCAGCAAATGTTTGGTATATAAGACTGTGTATGAAATTGTTGCCTGTGTATGCTGTCCTTTTGAACACTTGTGTGAGCACAAGGGTTGTGAAAAAAAAACCTGTATCACATCACATCTGACACAGAGCAAACAGTTTAAAAAAGGGGGGGGCAGGCTAGATGAGCTACAAATGTTAATACAGAGGCACGCTTGAAAGCCACCACACAAAGGCTGGGAAGAGAAAAAGTGACACTGTTCACAACTTTGTCACAGAGGACAGCTCTGAATCAATTCTCTCTCCATTTTTCCATCTGATTAAAGAGACACAAAGAGTGCTGGTAGGAAGCTGAACAATCGATGCCTGTTAGGCACCCCTCTAGTGGTGAAAAGAGGCACTGCTGAATATTTCACCCAGTTTTCGCTGTGTGGAAATTTACCGCTTGTAACACGTCTCAAAGGGGGAGAATCTAATAGGGGTGGAACAACAACAACAAAAATGGCAGCAAACACGCATCTTCCTCTTTGTCTATTAAAAGTCACAATAAATCCTGCCCCTGAACATGGCTGTAGCTGGAATCAATTACAACAAGCTACAAAACAATGAAGACGAGGAGGCCGCCAAATGTATGTAAGAAACAACCCAACCCCCAAGTCAGCAACTGATTAAAATAGCATCTGTGCAAATAAAAGTGTTAAAGTGTATGAGCACAACTGATGAGACTGTACATATATATATCACCTATTGGATATACATTATTTGTTTGGTAATTGTTTGTTTTTGTCCTTTTCATTAAATTAGTATGTTACTAGGGAATTTTCCTCATGACTGCCAGCTTCGCAAACGGATTAACAGCACAGTAGGTCAAATACTACCATGGCGTTGAGCAGCATGCAGCCAGTGAGACCTTAAATGTCCAATCGCTTTAGGAAGCTAGAATCGTTAAGCAGTGGGAATTTCCTTAACTAGAGAAATCGATTCAGCGTTACCAATAACGCCCAGCTGCAACAACGATGCATCAGTATTTTGGCAAGACTGGTCACAACCCATAAAATGTGGCAAAGCTACATCCAGAGGCAGTAAATGACGGCGTGTCCCATCCCACCAATCTCCGGCGGGTAAATCTTGCGATTTTTATATCAAGTACATTAATGTTTGTCTCTTCGCTACTATGCAATGCCATTCAATGCCTCCTTGCTCCTCTGGCGAGAGGAACTGACCAGGGCCATGATGTCTGGCGACGATCCATAAGTCATCATATATAGTCACTCTGTAAATACAACACTGCCACCGGAAACTGAGCCAGTAAAGGGGACACCCCAAAGGCACCCGATTATATTGAATCGATTGTTGTACGGATCACAAAGGAAGACAATACAAACACTTTTGCCTTTACGCGAACCAGGCATGAAGAAGGAGGGAGCAGCTAGCAAACCAGGGAGAGATGGATCGGAGGGAAGCGCATTTTAGCCTTTTTCGCTAGCAACCTGCTTCTCAGCTCGGCAACCATGGAAGAGTTACACCAGCAATACATTTTATTCTCTACTAACAGCCAATTTAGTTCGACTCTTCTGCTGCTAGTCAAAGACAGTAGTAACATTAGGGGGAAAACTGCGGCTGGTATAGATTTTCCGCTACTCCGTTACAAAGTAGCATTCGCTGCATTTCCAGCAAACCCAAGAAATGCAAAAGTTACCATTCATTCTAAGCGCAAAATACAAGTCTAGCAACAGTTTTACGGCTAAACTAGCTGTTTAACGACGCGTTCAACGGTTTCTCCACATGTTAGCAGCTAACTACCCGGCAAAGCAATCAAGCAGCATCAGCTCATCTTATAATTATGTGAAGAGAGAATAGTCTTACCTGAGGCGTTTGATAACAAGCGGTATGAGACATATTTAATGGGAATTCAGACTTTGTTGAGTCAAGCTGGAGAAAAGACGCAACGCGGCTACAGGCACAGCTTGTGGAACTAACGGTAGGTCTTTTCTTTCTCTGTGAAGGTACCTCGACTCACAGTGAAAGTCAGCCCGTCTCTGAGTCAGAATGGCCGGGAAGCGCTAAAATGAGAAAGCTCGCTCCCGGCGACCGCCACGCCGCCCCTACGTCACTGACAGTAGGCGGTCCTTTAACGCCTACTCTGAAAATGATGAAATCCTGGGTGTCGCAAAGTGCAGGGGTGGATTATTAGAAACATCTTCAGAAAGACAGTTTAAACAGTTTATATATATATATATATATATATATA
>JASGAU010405236.1:0-16847 GCA_030220045.1 Australoheros facetus
TATACCTGAGGGTTGTAATCATTAAGGAGTTGAGCAGTAGAATAGTCCACTTTACATGATTTATTCACAGATTATAAAATGTACATAAGGAATTATGACTGAGGGTTAGGAGGACTTCCGTGGTCTTTCAATCCTTTTGGTGTTGCTGAGCTCACCTGTGCATTCCTTCTTTTTAAGAATGAAACCGATTGATTTGTCCACCCCTAAAGTTTTGGCTTTCTCTCCAATAGGTTTATTCTGGTTTTTCAGCCTAATGATGGCCTCCTTCACTTGCACTGATGTCTCTTTGAACCTCATATTCAGAGTTCCATTAAAAAGCTAGTAGATATTTCATATGCTTCATTTACCGTGGAACAATGAGGGAACAGGCCTTACCTGGCCACAAAACTGCTTGTCAGTCAATTGTCCAACTACTTTTGAGTCTCTGAAAATGGGGGACTGTGTATAAACATGGCTGTTATTCCTAATCACGTAATGCAGCACTTTTGTTAAATCCCTGGAATTAAAGCTGAAAGTCTGCATGCCAATCACACCTTAATCATTTGATTTAAAATCCACTATGGATCTAACAATAACTCTGTTTTGGTTGCTAGGAACTTCTATAAGAAAAATAGAGCTCTTTAGTTTCTAGTTGTTTGACTTTCTTCAGTCGCCACTAACCTTGTCTGCGGTTTGATGGGTGGCTGTTGTTTTGGCTAAAAATAGCTGCCTGCTGTGGGTCCTCAAAAATAAAATTTTTAATCACTACTTAAATCATTTTTATGCCATACCTCTTATATTGGCAACTAGAAACTGACACTTACAGTTTATAAGACAGCACCGTTTGTTTTATTTTTCAGTAGTTAGCATCCCATTTAATGTCTGTAAAAATGGCTGCAGATAACTACTCAGGTTTCCACTTTTGTCCAAATATGGTAACAAATGTGGTTAAAAATGCATATTCTATCCACAGTAACTATAATACACTCCTGTGTCTTCCAGTGTGACAGTTTGTATTAGGAGGATCTGAACTACTCGCGCTAAAATCCATTCACTGCCCTCAACAAGCATTACATTCACGATCTCTCTCCCTCCTTGTCTGCGCCTCTGTTCACATCATGGTTGGTATTTCAAGCAAAGATTAGAAGTGGTGTCAAGTATCCTGCTCTACGTCTGGCAGTGTAACATCCCTCCTGTGTTTTGACAGTCATTAATGAGTGCAGTTAATGCAGCGACTAAGAGTGCTAAAGCCTCTTATAGAGAACACATCCAAATATATGCCAAAACAAGCATTCCTTGTGAAGAGAGGACAGGATGTTACTGTAATACCATTGACTGGTGCCAGACTGTGGGGATTGGCCTTGATGATAGCTGGAATGCAGCGAATGCCAGGCTGAATACCAAGACAGTGAATTTACAGACAATGCAGACTGAGGAAACAATGGCCTAGCAGATACTAATGAAACCTTGTAAAGCCACAACAAGTTATCCAAGTAAATGATCAGCCCATCTAATTTCCCGTACACAGAATGTGAACTTAACCAGCTGTGTTTTTACTCCCTTATTTTCTATGGCTACAATGTTTGTCTATGGATACAATGTCTCAGCAGCTTTTTTTAGTATAGCCATTTTGGTTGCCCTTATCATTCATCGTAATTACTTTGATGACCTCTTGCCTTTCTCCCTAGCTAAACTGAGATGGTGAACATGGTTAAAGGGGACTTATTATGACTTATTATGCCTTTCACATCTGCCTGTTTTTATTCTTGAACACTATTAGCGTGATTTGTAGTTCAGAATAATCCTTATTTGTCTTTACATCCACTTTTTCTCCCTCTTAGGTCATCCCCTCTTTAAATCCCTCACAAATAGAAAGCTTGAACAGCAGGTGGGGGAGAGACTTCTGTGCTCACAGCCTCACTGACATCATAGAGACCCAAGAGAAAAAAAACCTGTCTGAAGCAGAACATTTAGAGTAGAGGTGTCAGAGCATGGGGCCTGTGGGCCAGAACTGACCCACCGAAGGATCCAGTCCACACCACTGGATGGCTTTGAAAAGAGTAAAAATTTTTAGAGAAGGTGGACAGTTTTGGGAATTTTTCTCCATATTTTTGCAAAGATGAAAATAAGATCTTAGCCCTGATACAGACTGGAAATCTGTTCAGGGTGTACTCTGCCTCTTGCCCTATGACAGCTGGGGTAGGCCAGAGCCCTCCTGTGACCCTGGACAGGGACGTTTCCAGGATCTTTGAAATGGGCTGGCACAGGGAGGGCTCAGTGTAGATAACAGGGTAGAAAATACTATTTTTCAGGCTAATGTGCAGCCCTGTGCCCTATTGCAGATTTAGTATGTGAAAGGGAGGATTCAACATAATCTTGTGTTGGATAATTGAAAAAGTATTTTAGACTTTTTACTTAAGCAGGTATTTTAAGTAATTAGGTAACTTAATAGTGCATGAGTTGTATATTAAATATATACTTAAAGTACCTGAGGTAAAGGTACTCGTTGTATGAAATGACATTTTTCCGAATCATTTTTTATTAACTTTGATGTGTACATCTCTTTAATGTTGCAGCTTAAAGACTTTAAGACTTTTTAAAGGAATGGTTTTTACACTAGAGGTCAAATTGGACTGTATGTGGCCAATGAACAAAAATGAGTGTGACACCACTGATTTAGAGCATTAACAGAACCTGACGTCTTGGTTCAGATTACTTGACCTCATTATATGAAAATTTGGTCTTGTATAACATTTGCATCCACTATTGTAACAGTATGTACTGTATGAGAGAAAATAAGGAAGGACATAATGGGCCCACTTCATTCTACAGATATGACAAATTATAAACATAAGTAGCCTGTTCACAATCAAAAAAAGCTGCAGCAGTTTACTGGAACATTTTTCAAGTATCAGTTTGCCCGTTTCTGTTTGAACTCACATTCAGAATTTACTGCATACAGTATTCGCTCTGACTTTCCACTCATCTATTTTGCTCCAGGTGTCTCTTCAGTACGTCTGCAGCACGACTCAAAGTTTTTTTGTATTTTTTTACTGGAATGCCTGCTGATGTTTATCGCATAATATTCCTAATGTATTTTTTCACTAAAATGAGATAAGAAGGGGAAAAGGGAGTTGTATGAAATGGGCCAGATTTAAATGCACGGCACGACCATCATACCACACGTGCCAGCAGGCTTGAGTAACCAGGAAGCCAGGGCCTTAAAAATGAAAAGCTCTTTTAGTGAGACAGTGTGAAATATGATGGATACTGCAGAGCTGAGACGCTGGACCGCAGCCCTGAGCAGCACTCCACCTCATGTGTCATGGGCTCTGGGCACCGAGTCAAGTGTTAAACAGTGCTGGAGCTACACCATGAAAGGGTGGTAACCATTGTCCTGTTAACAAAACTGAGCCTGTGCACCGGATGTGTTTATTTTAAAATCTCCAGTAATTACTTAACTATGCCTTAAAGATATGCTTGGGAGAAAAAGAATGCCATGTGTATATTTAGAGTAAATGCTGGGATAGTTACAGTCAAAACACTATATAGCAGCTCTAATACACCACTGACATTAAAATGAACGGCTTCCTGGCACTAATGCGCTGGAAAGTCATTCAAGGGAGACCTCTGTGCTCATTTTCTATTAACGTTACACAGAACATTTGCAAATCTGCACTGTTGAGAGCTGCGGTTGGTGTGCCATCGGGAGCACTTTCAAACAATGGACAGAATGGGTTTCCGTTGCTTTATGGCGAGAAACCTGAGCCGTGGCTGCCTGCCATCCACAGAAGTACGGGCCACGGTTAACAGGAAGGACCTGGCACTAAACCTGGTAATGTGAGGGCACACGCTCAGATGCAAAAAGTACACATGCTGCTTTGATCTTCAAAGGAGTTTGAAGGTCTTGCTGAAAAGACAGTATGATCTGGTTTTCTAGTGTGTTTTATGCATTGGAAATAAAGCCACGGAGCAGACCTAAACAGTGAGGAAAGCTAAAAAAGCAACAAACACGAAGAAAGAGTGTTACACCACTAATCTTTGAAAATCTTGGTCCCACTGCAACACTCTATGTTGATTTATTTATTTTGGTAATATTGTGACTGACTTATCACGGGAGGTCCAGACTTCATCCATATGCCAGGCCTGCAGGTGCAGGAAGCTTATAGCTCTACATACTGGGCATAGTTGGATTCATCACACACTGCTCTCTTTTGATACTTGACCCAAAGTGCTGACTTAAGAGTCTTGTTGCATTGTCTTTGTTTTAAGCATTCAATAAAAGATTTGACTAAACAGGAGCCAGCTCTCGCTCTCTCTTTTTTTTTTCACTACACAAATGCCAAACAGCAGTGTTTCAGCCCAGGCACGGAAAAGTAAGCTTCCCAGGAGATTCATTTTATATCTTTTACACCTTTTATTCTAACACAGCAATAAAAGTGCACATGTTAAATTTATTTTGATTAAAACAGGAATTTCTGCTCCATTGCTTCTAGATTTATTGGAACTTAAGAGATGGACTTCTAAATCTGTAGCGGCAACGAAGCATTTTCCATCCAGCTGGAATGTTTTTCAGCAAAGTACGAATTTGAAACTGGGTGAGATGTTATTTTTTTTTTTTCCCTTTTTCATCGTGGCCTTTAACGGTTCCAAATTCAGATTGCTTACATCTTTCCTCTCCTCTGGGCTGACATGCGAAGCAGAAGATCTTCAAGTGAACGTCTCAAAGAATACTGAAAGAAAATTATTCAAACCATATGATGCAGATGAAAAATTACTGCATGTTTTTTTTTCCACTCTGTGCAGCTGTGCAGACTGATTGAACACACTGTACACATTTTTGAGTGATTAAAAAAACATGAAAGGGCTTTTAATTGGAATCTTGAGGTTGAATTGAAAACCCCCATCTCCAGGCTACAGAATGTAATAAAACAGTAAAGGTTTCAAACAAGGCTACTCTGACAAATATTGTGTTTGGAGAGCAGCCAGATTCTTGTGCAGATGACTCTGTGCCAGAGGCAAAGCTCATCCAAGCCCCAGAGTACTCTCAAGTGGGCCTGAGTGTTGTTTTGGAGTTTGAGGCAAAAGAGAATAGGCCAACGACTCCCTGTGAGATAAACTATTATAATCCACTCAAAATGCACACACAAGCACAGAGCTGACCAAATTTGTGTATCTTCAGAATGTATCGCAGCAAATGGTACGACATGAGACAGATCAGGCTTTTGTTGAGTTTTCCGAGGCCATGAAAGAATTACTTGTGTTACAGTCCACATGCAGGTAATCCTAGTTTAGCCCAGACTCATCAAGCCCGGCTTAGTCGGTCATGTACTGTGTGCTTCCTCATTGTTGTTGTATATCCTGGTCTTTGTGAACACTTCAGCTTTCACCAGAAGGGACGTTTTTGTTACCTTGTGTATGGACGTGTGTGTGTGTGTGTGTGTGTGTGTCCCATTGTCCTTTGCATTTTTCATGTCACACATGGTTGCAATTCACAAAGCTTTGGAAGTCTACCATAGTTCTGTCACTACATGAGCAGAAACATAAATGACAAATTTGACTTTGTCACACTGTCCTCAAAATGTTGTAGCAACTTTGATAAAAGACTTTTAAAAAGTACCATGGATAGGTTTTTGTTTTTTTTATAGAAAAAAACAAAAACAGAGGATTTATATGCAAATAGTGAACCACGCACATATATATTTTTTGTTATCAGTATTTTTACTGTACTTTTCTTTATTAGTAAAAAGTTGCCAAAAGTGTTATGTAACTTGAGCAAACAGCCAGCTAACTTAGCTTAGCCTAATAACTAGGAAAAAGCTAAGCTCTGTCTAAAAGATATGTATGTATCTATTTTGTGTAATAGTTAAAAAATGCTGATTCTAAAAGTGGTAACTGGTAGCTTTAAGCCTACCTTTTTCCTAAGTTAAGCTAATACGTAGACTCATGTCTAATGTTGCTACCCAGCAAATTGGCTAAACTCAGAATGACTGGACATGATATGAATCAGCTAGCAAGGAACTGTCTAAAAGACACTAGCTTTATTGAGGTTTTGCAGTCACATGATAACTAACCACACAAAGATAACTCTTCTGCCATTTTGAATGGGTGACAACGTAGGGTCAATTGAATAAGGCCCAGTCATACTGGCTTAGAGACCCGTCTGCAACCATTTAGCAACCACCAGTTGTGATGGGAAAAATATGTATTTCCCATGACTGGTTGGTGACTGGTTGCTGGCAGTTGCTGTGAAATCGATTGCTAAAGCCCCAGTCACACAAGCCTGGAAACCAGTTAGTGACCTCCTAGGGAAGAATGTGTGTTCCCCAACATTTTGTAATTGCATTGGTTTTACTTTTGCTTTGAAGGTGAATGTTCTATGTTTGCAGTTTGCTTTATACTTTTCCAAAAGTAGCAAATGTTTGCAGACAAACTGGCATCTTCCATGCAAACTACAGTAGACTCAAGCAATCTACACCCTCTTTGCAACTGATTTCACCTAGCGACTGCCCGCAACCTCCAGAAACCACTTGCCAACCATTTGGGGAATATAAACGGCTGATGGTTCAATCACATCCAATATTGCAGACAACTGTTGAGCAACCTCAGTACTCACGAAAAACAATACTAACATTAACTGAAAATTTGTTCTTTTACTGCTTATCTAAGCTAAACTAACCTTACATACAGAGGTGCAGACATGAGAATGTATCATATATTGTAAGTATTGTTTGTGGCAGTATCTTTAATTATACAGTCCAATATGTTTTTAATGTGCTTAGCCTCACAAACTATCTAATCTTGGCCCCAGGGTTTTGTGTTATATCTTTCCCATGCCCCACTGTCACACAAACACAAAGTCACGTCTCGACCTTAGGTATTTCCTCTGTCATTATTATCATTATTAATAATATTTCTTTTCATGGCGACCTGGTGAGGACCCCTTTGCTTGGCTGCATAGCTTGCATTTTTACACACAAGCTGTTTATACAGCTGCATATCCTTCGGAGCCTGGTTCAGGCCGAGCTGGGTAACACTGATGTTTGGGTTCTGCCCGATGCCATCTGGTAACACTGGCTCCCAGAAGAACTCAGCTGGACATGGATTTCACGGTTGAACAGGAGGGCAGAAGGGAGATACAGTGTCAGGGAAATGAGAAGTGGGATAGAAGAGGGCCAGGAGAAGGAGAGAAAGAAAGATGGGGTGACAGGTTAAGAAAGAAGTGTGATCTTTCACAGGGAGCTGAGGAGAATTAGTAGAAAGAAGTGACGGAAGAAAGGGTTAATGGGATGAGAGGGAAGTGGAGGGATTTAGGTGTGTAAGGGGGCAGTAAGTGGATACAGGGCAGTAGAGGCATTTGGATGGCGGGAAGGAAAAGTGGTAGTGGGAAAGACGGGACTAGACGGTGGGAACTTAGCGTGTGAAACTGCGGGCATTGAGAAGCAGGAAACTACAGGGTGACAGGATATAGTGCACATGTTACACATGATGCTGTGGTTAAAAAAAACCCCACATGCATATGTGCTGTATGCTCATTTTCACACAGATTTGAAACATAACATTTATCTGTGTACTGATTTACGACCTGCCTCTTTGAAACACAGGCTGTTTCTTTCAGAACATTACAGAAGCTAAAGGAAGATATCAAACCTATTAATACATATAGCACATTTTTCAGATGTGTGTGTTTTTATTTTTTACCTGTGGTGACACTCTAATTGATGCAGTTCTCTCATTATCACAATAATTCAAATCAGCATGGCTTAGCATTCGCTAATTACCATTAACATAAAGTTACAACTGAGGTCGAGTGGAATGCCATTTGCAGGAAACTGGCCATAAACCATGGAGTAAACATGTAACTAGTGATCTTTTATGTCTTTAAGCCAAATGCAAACTTACGGGAAATCGCTTAAAACATCACTTATCCGAGAACCGTTCCTCGCCGTATTGAAAAGATTATGCATTTTGATTGCAAACATATTGCCAGCAGGTTTTTGTTGGGTGAATTAGTCAGTCAATCAGCAAAGCTGTATACAGCTGTATCATGTTAAAAGAGGGTCAAAACGATGAAACATCTGGACAATTACTGCGCTCTCCGCTTTTGAACAGCAATCATGTGACTTTGAGACAGAGAGCTCCCTTCCATCTGATTTACGATACTCGTCTGAAGGTACTGGACAAATAAGGATGGAAAAACATGATTATGTTGTATACAGTGCTCAAGAATATGCAATTAGCGCAGGGTGTCTTGGTCTCGGCTTCATTGCTTGTGACTTTTTGACAAAGTTGACAAAGCTTTCTGGTATTTTAAGGCAGAAATGCGACTGAAGAAGGTAGTGCTGCAGAGGTTGGGACAAACATGAGTTGGAATGTGCCAGATGTCTGGTGAATCATAAAGAAAATTATTTATCCTTCTTTTTAACCTATTACTGTGTGTGTTATTATTCATATTTTATCACAAACAAACCAATGCAGGGGTCCTTGTCACAGCACATACCATCTTCGCCCTTCAGAAATGAGTTTGATTTCCTTCCAGACGACAACCTGCCCACATGAGGAAATGGAGTTTGCTGCGACAGACATGTTAAAATGCCATATCAGCCCACTCCATTTAAAAGTCAGTGTAGTGTCTGCAGACTGTAGCCCCGGGCTACATCAAGTCCCTCCCTCTTTGCTGCCTTTCCTGTCTGTGCCCCTGCCACTCCTTGATTCAGCTCAGCTGTAATAACAATAAATCAGAGGTTTACAGGTTGTTTAGGGCGGAGGGGTTGGAAGGAAAGAAGGAGCAGAGCTTTATTTCATTCAACCTTTTTCACAGGGTCCCCTTGAGATTAGTAAACTCCTTTTTCAGGAAGACCGGGTGAAAAATAAACTAGGCTGCGCACAAATAAATAATAGTCATATGCCTGGAAGCTGGAGGGTGAGCAGGAAATGGGGGGTGATACCATACAAGATGAGATTCTGGTTTCTTTGGAGGAAAATGGCACACTTAATGCAATCTTATCCTGAGCTTTTTTAAATGGACAGCCTCATAGGAAAAAATTACCACAGCATTGCCTGCAAGGTGTCGACATGGTTAATGACCAATACAAGTGACTCTGATATTGTGCTGACGTTTAAAGCTTTAACGATGCATTTCAGGTTGTGTTTTTGAACTTAAATTGACACTTTGTTTGCATTTCCAGGCCTTCTAATGTGTCTCTAGCTTGTACTTAGAAATTCTCCAGGAGTAAAGAGACAGACATAGAGATACAAATCCCATAAATAGCATTTTGTCCTGCCAAAGTGGTCGAGTTACCAAGCTACTTTCAGCCAAAGTACCTATGATGCTTAAACCTCACCTGCTTTGTTTGTCACCTCACAGCAGGTGAAAAACAAAGCAGATGAAGTCAGGAAGCATGAATACAGTATTTTACTTCTGGAGGATCAGGGAAGTTATTTTACCTATTTTCTACATGTTATGCAGTGATCAGAAGCTAATTGATGCTAATCTTAAGCCAACATTCAGTAAACAATGTATGAATATTATAAATGTGTGATTTCATTAACGATTCATTCACTGTGCCTGACACTTCCAGTGTTTATTTTGCAGTCATTCATTTCCAGAAATGAAGTAAATGTAGTTGCACTCAAATTCTTTAATTTAATTAACACATGCACACACACGTTTAAGCTTCCAGTTTTATGTCCAGCAGGGGGCGATGCATTCATTGTCTGCTGCGTGCACAGTCACTGAGGTCAAGTTAGAAGGCCTCAGCTCACTATAAGCCGATGCAACATCTACTCTGAAATTCTCAGAATACACTGAAAAGATTTAATTATTTATTTATTTTTAACCGTGCCCGGGACTGACACAATGAACTTCTGTTTGTTGACCCACTTCAAGAAAGATCCTGCTCTAAATTTTCTTTTTTATCTCGGGTGGGATCAGTGTGCAAAGTTTGCATCAAACTGTGAAGATTAAGATATTTTTGTCTCTGCAAGCAGATGCTGCTTTTAAAGAGGCCAACAGTCCTGTTAGAATGAGCAGAGTTCGACTTGCATGGAAATGTGCTGCAAAAGCAATCTCCAGGAAACTCACATGAAAGTGCAGAGGTTTTTTTTTCCTGTTAAAATAAATGTTTTACATCTTCATCTATATTAAAAAAAAAAAAAGGCGTAACTGCGCTCTGAACTGTTTTTTGTGGGTCAAAACATCTTTCTCTCTCTCTTCACTCTGTTTTGCCACAGACAGTTAAAGTTTTACTCTTTCTCTTCTCACAGAATCCCAAAACAATTCATCTCATAAAATCCAGATTCAGCTTGCCATAAGTGAAAATGTATGGCTCCCATGGGTGCCCTGAAGGAAAGTTACTGGCCGCAAGACAGCAATAGAGGATCCATGTTTTCTTGCTTTCTTATATGGAAAAAAAAAGAATGTATGTGCATGTTTTCAGTTGGGCTGGATGTAGTTTAAATGTGGCTTGGTGGTGGTAGTCAGTGCTTGTTATCCAAAGTATCCTTCAGTCGGTAAAACTGTCAAGCTAGAAGAAGCACATCAGGGTGTTTCTGCCAATTGCGGCTGCATCTCTACAAGGAAATGGTGTTGGAAATGTATTTTTTTCCTCCTAGGAAGTGGTTTGTTTTGAAAAGAGAGGCTTTGCTAATTTTATTATGGAATATATTCTCAGGACATGAACTCCGAGACCTCAAAATCATATAATAATTCAGTCAGGCCCACTGCAGTCAAAATGAAAGTGTTATGTTGATGTACAGTAATTTATATTGGGTGGGACGGGACTTCTGTGTTCATGCGATGAAAAACAAGAGGTGGGGAAAGAAGCTGCAACAGAGAGGACGTCAGTGAACGCAGACTAAGGTTAAGCCATTAATTAAGTCAGATGCGGGATGAAAAATGGGTGTGTGTGTGGTGGGTTGCAAAGCAGTTTGCAGATGCAAAACATAAATGGTGTTCCCTATACAAGGGTCATGTGATCTGTCAGGATTGCTGCTGAGTTTGACTTCATTGCCAATGCTCACAAAGTGCTCAGTTAATTCAATTGTTTGTTTGTTTGTTTTTTATATTGGTACAATCATGGCCTTCAGCACATGATTTTGCATATTTCTGTCCTTCTGTTTGCCCTTCTGGATACGTTAGATAAACAGTGGGGGAAGGAGATAATGCAAATAGTGCATGAAAAAAAGGATGTAAAGGGTCTAAATCCCTTTTATAAACACTGCCGCATGCCTATAAGCAGCAGTTGTTAGGAGCCCACATACACGACATGTATAGCATGTTTATCATAGCCCTGCTTGCTTATTTTAATATCTGTCTGTCTGGCTGCCTGTGTACTCCTTGATGTCAAATCTTTTTTTTTTTATGGCTTATGTCTGATGATCCTGCATTAAGAGACATTGGCTGGTATAGGCTCAGAGTTGTTCCTGTTATTATAGTTCTTGTTTGATTGTTGCAACCCGAGCTGCCTTTTCATTAGCCTGAGGCAACCTCATATCGGTAACTTTTCCTGTCTTTAATTCTGGGGACTCATTTCAGTCAGTAACCTGAGAGTGACTGCAGAGCTGCTTCCCCTCAGGACAGTAAATTTGCACGGCAGATGTTATCTAATTTCACAGGTACTTCAAATAGTTTTCTTATCCTTTAGAGACAGGGTTCTCAAAGTGGCGTCAGGGGACCTTCAAGAAGTCGTGACCCATGGGCAAGAGGTCCACAAAATAACTTGCTTTAAATCACAGAATTTTTCTCTTATATTAAATATTATCTCTGAGCTAAAGGTATCTGTATATGAACAAGCACAGTTTGGGGGCAAGGGACACTATTTTTACTACCTGTGCTTACTAGTTTCTATTTGTAGTTCATTTGCTGTGGTTTTCACATCTGTGCAGGCTTTGGTTGCATGCAGATGTGTGTTGCATTATTGCCATAAATGCAAATATTGATATCATGGCTATTATCTGAGGATGGTTTAGCATTTTTTAAAAATGATATGTATTTGTAAAAGAAAAACAAAAAACAGAAGATGGGCAGAACAGAGAGTCTGGTGTAGCCTTTTTTCTGCTGGCTACACCAGAAGCCCTCCTCCCCCCCGAAGGCTAAGTCTGCTGACTAGCTGATGGGTTCCCAGAATGTGTTTGAGTTAACAGGAACTCTGGTTTTGCAAGGGTGTCCTGGGCCAAGCCAAGATAGGCAGCATGTTTTATTTTTGTATTTTTTTTTAATGCTGAAGACACATGTGAGCGTTCTCTGGACGCAGAAAGTTTAAGAGCCTAGAGCGTGAAAGTACAGTTTAGCAACACTGGAACATATTGTTTAAATACAGCGTGCTGTATTTAGTATGTCATTTCTCAATAAAAGCTGTTACCTATAGAAGATGTGTCGGTTAACCTTCACTTGACTTGATGCAAAATGCATAAACATCAGTGAGCTCCTGTAAACTTGTGAGGAAACTGCGTGTATGTGTGCTGCAGATTTTATGGCATTGTCTTTTATTATGACTGGGATTTTTGTTTTGTATCTGTTGCACTCAGTTCCATTTGCAAATAATGACAGCTGCAAGTTTCAGGACACACTTTTGTTCTCTAGTGGAAAACGTGAACGTTCAAAATGATAGGAAACTTTTACTGCACCAACATGTAAACTCTGAAGAAACTAATTGTGTGTCATTATTCCCGCTGCACTGCTCTGTTGCTCTTCTGTGTTTATTTAACTGAAAGAAAACCCCCGAAAGCTTGACTCTAATTGTGCGGTTGGTTTATTTTATTTGTAAAAAGCAGCACTGTGTTCGTCCGAGCTTTGGATCATGCTCTCTGATATCTCCTTGCTGCTTGCATGTCTTTCTGCAAAATATTTGAAACACAAAGCTGCGTTTTCACTCCCCCAAAAGCAAACCCATCAAATCCATTTCTGTTTATTATATAGGTCAGTCCTTTTGAACATCTGCCAAGCTCTTCATGTTCAACTGGCTTGTTATGACCATGCGCAACCATGAAAATGTAATGGTCCATGTATCAACAAGCAGGCCGCAAACATGGAGGCATGCACACAAGCACAGACGCACCAGATCGTGCACACACGTATGCAGGAATAATAGTAGGGCACTGGTATCTTTGAGAGTGCCAAAAAAACAGAGCTGACTTATGTCTCTTTTATCTAACCGAGTGAGGGGCTGCACTGTGGTAAACCTGGATTTCATAAGCAGCCCATTCTCTGACTCAGACCGTTAGTGTGTGGTAAGGCTACATGCCTGTTGGGAAGAGATGGAGAGAGGAGGAGGAGAAGCTAGACGTGATTCTGTGGTATGACCAGTAAGCGCAGCCGAGGAACCCATTGACCTCCACATCCTCCTTCTTCTTCTTCTCCTCTTCCTTGGCACTCTTCTGCCTTTTCTTTCACCACATGCCCATCACGTATCCAGTTTTAATGATAGGCTGGAGCATGTGAGTCATGTGCTGCAGTGTGCTGGCATGCATGCAGGGTGTGTGTGTGTGTGTGTGTGTGTGTGTGTGTGTGTGTGTGTGTAGTATTAATCAGGTGTCTGTGGTTGATGGAGAAAGGGGTGAACAAGTTGGGTGATGCAATCACGCTGCACATTTGTCCAACATTTCAGATCTTTTCTCTCAGTCAGTCATTAACTTTATAAAGCAGCTGTGAAGTCATGTTAATTTAATACATTTACATGTTGCTGCATGGGATTTCACCTAAAACCAACCGATGAAATGTTTCATATCTATACTGGTAAAGGTTTTAAGGTGTTAAACGTGCGTGTGTGTGTTTCTGTGCCGGGGGTCTGAACTTGACAGTTAGAGTTCCTCATTATTCAGACCTCAGCAGTGGTTTCACAGCCTTGTGCGGTTTGCTACACCAGACAGCAGTTATCAACAGACTATCTCAAGCTCTATCACACACCACCCCCTCTGTTGTTCAAACACAACCCACTCATGAGGATACAAACAAGTGTTAACATGTCAGCAAATGTTAACATTTTCTACATGGAGTTATCCTGGGCAAACAGATGTTTTGTGTTAAATATTTGCACTGCCAGCTAAATTAATCAACACTCTCCAGTACGTTTAAAAAAAAAAAAAAGCAAAATTCAATGTCAAGGCTGGTTGGTTCTTAGTTTTTGACTGACATAGTTTTAGGGGCATAAATCTGTCACAGCTCCACACCTCTTTCCTTCTTAGAGTACAACTCAGTGTACGAGTGTGTGTGTGTGTGTGTGTGTGTGTGTGTGTGTGTGTGTGTGTGTGTGTGTGTGTGTGCTGCACAAACAGTTTATGCTATATATTCATGTATGCATGCATTATACAGTAATGTGACAAAGACAGTCCTGTGATAAACTAAGTACATGTCCTCCTTCCATAGGGTAAGTAGCACCCAAATACTAATATTAAATATTGGTATTTGCTAATCAAATACTGCTAATCAAATACACTTGATTAACTGATTACCAGCAAGTCTGAGCACCTCTATAAAAGCTCTGGAGCATTCAGGTGTGTGTTAACACAATGCCACAATCTTCCCAGGAGTGGACATCCCAGCAAATTCACTCCGAGGTCAGAGCCAGAGCATGTAATCGCAAAAAAGCTACATCTCAGACTCTGTAGGCCTCAGTTAGCATGTTAATGTTCTCATCACTACGTATTGCTGCCAAAGGTGATTCTACAAGCTGTCGAATCAAGAGGTGTACTTATTTTTTCCCAGGCATGCATGCAGGTCTGCATGTGCTAACCTTTAAATTACAAAACCAAAACATTTAGCTAGAGATGCAATACTGGCTTCCTGGAGCCAACACAGTTCATTTTTTAAATTGCCTTAAATTAGCTTATAATAATTTAACATTTCCACCAACAAAGTGCATTGAGCAGCTCATATGGAAGCAAAAGTGTTCCATAGCACTGCTATAATGGTCCTAAACTTCCCAAATTCCTTATTTTCTGTCATATATATGCTGTTACAACCGTTGATGTTCATATTTAACATGAGCAACATTTCAAATGATGAGGTGACCCAAAACCTCAGAGTTCTGACTGCTCTTAATGCTCCATTTCAGACAATTTTTTCTACTGTTCTATCTGTATGATGTCAAAGAGAGAGGATATTCCTAATATGGTCATCTCAGACACGCAGCTCTGAAGCCCCACCCACTTTCTGCCCACCCATCAGAAGAAAATTGGCTTAAAGGGAGAGGAGCTTGAGGGGGCTGCTCTAAGGCCCAGCATAATATAAATAAGGATTATGTTAAACTGTGAATCATGGAAAGTACAAATAATTCATTTGTCAAAAGAGATACTGAACAATACACCCAATGTGACTCAGAAAGGAAATTTCTAGACGTTTGGAAAAGTAATCATCATATGACTTTATGTCTCTCCCTCTCTGGCTAGAGTCCAGTTTTACTGGGAATGAGATATAAAAGAGGAAAGAGTTTTTAAAAGGCACATATAGGTTTAAGAGTATTATGCAACCAAACTGCATTACACAATTTGAGTAATCCTGCATTTTTCTGGCGAAATATAAACTCAAGTCATGTCAGGTTCTGCTCATGTAACATCCCAGCTTCGCATAAATGTCAAGATAAACCTGTACAAGGACTGTGTGTTGATAGGTTTTGCACAGCCCTACTTTTGCCTTGCAGCATGACAACACATGCAACAGTGATAAGATAGAGAGAGAAAAAATGCAGGGCTGAGGGTGGCGTTTTAGGGGGATTATGGTGAAAGGGAACGAAAGCAGTAGGAGGTGTTCGTGTTCTTTTTACTATGACAGAAATAATGCAAAAAAAAAAAAAAAAAGGCACACAGGAAGAAATATATAAGGTGGAGGGGAAAAAAGCCCAACAACCCAGAAACAGCAACATCAATCAGGGACATCATTTGTGACTTTTGCCTCTTGCCCTTATAGCATGCAGACTGAGGACAGAAATCACAGTGCTCAGATGTCTGGGAGGCCTGGCAGCATTTAAACTCTGTAGCTTTGCATCACGTCTCACGAGAGATGAGAGGATGCAGAGCCAGTCTAGGGGTCAAAGGGCAGCATTGCACTCTCTCTGAGCTCAGATCGAATTACAGACGTCTGAACCCGCTGACACTTTGGTGTGTGATGAAAAGCTTTACTGACTCATTTGAAAGTCCAAGGAGAGGTTATTTATTTATCAATGTCAGGCTTTTTATAATTTGAACAAAGAGAAGAGCAAGGAGGAAGAGGACACCGGCGAGGCTCGCATTCACTCGTGTGTCACGCGAGCATTTAAGGAAGCATGTCAGTCCATCTGCATTTCTGCGTGATGCAATTACAAGAAGTGCCAAATTAAAAAAAAAAAGACAGGGACTGACAGGGAGCACTTGATGAACATCTTAAAAGTTGGGCAAATTTGACAGTAATTTTCCTACATTAACAAATTAATTACTTAAGTTTTAGGGTCAGATCTAGGCAGCTTTTCTGCCTCGACTTTTTACATTGCCAAAACAAAGCCTGCGTGAAACACGTGCAATATGAACCCAGATTACTGAGCTGATATTTGGCCTTTGTCAAGAGCTCTCACTTTCATCTGCCTCCACAAAGCTACACAAAGATAAAGCTTTCATTCCTACACATGCTCCTATTGTCTGTAACTGCTGTTTGCCATGTACATTAGCGCTGACCCAAACACCCTTTTGACCCTGCTAGTCTTTTGAAAGAGGCAATGAGTGAGAGATGACGTTCTTAGTATTCACATTCCTGCAGCAGGAAGGTCCTGCTTTTTATTCTTTTTTTGGGAACCAGGGTTTGTCATTATGCATCACATCCTGGTGGACAAACAGCTCGTGGGGTGATGGTGATTACTTAGGGGTCTTTTGAAGTCCAAAAATGCAGGAAGCTTCTTGGC
>JASGAU010405242.1:0-19042 GCA_030220045.1 Australoheros facetus
TATATATATATATATATATATATCTCCAGAGAGAGAGAGATAGATCGGAGTAAAGTTCAAGACTTGTTGCGCCTTATGCCTCAGTTACACAAACCGATATGTGACCACCCCCAGGAAACCTCCAGTCGCAAGGAAAAAATTGTATTCCCTGACCGGCTGGCAAGTGGTTGCTGGCAGTGGCTTGGTAGCAAAGAAAGTGGTAGCAAAAAAGAGTGCTGTACTAAAAACCTCCTTGCAATTGCTTTGGTCACTAGCCAAAGCAATTGCTAGTGACCATGGTTTTTTTTCACTATCCACTCTCCGAGCTAAAGTGAAAGTGCAGCGCAAATTGGAAATGGAGAGCTGTGTGCTTACTCTTGCAACAAACACTCTTCAAAATGTGCAGTGTTGAATTGAAGGTGAACGATTTCTGGTACACTTTTCAGTTCCGTTATAGCCCGGGTTTTCAGATAGGTTGGGATCTTCTATGCAAACAACTGGGAACCGCGGCAAACCTGATCGTGAACAAAGTAATTGCAAGGAGGTTTTCGGTGTCTTCTAGCAACCTCCCGCAGACACCAACCAGTCATGGAATCGCCAACCGGTCATTAGGCCTGTGTGACCGGGGGTCTTAGTTGAATTGGAGAAGTTCCAGTCAAGTCTCATGCTGTGTTTTCTTCAAAGGCAGAGGAAAGTTTCACTTCACGTTACTCATGCAAATACAGTTGCTGGAGTGTTTTGGAAACCCATAAATATTCACTCCTCACAGCCAACATATTTTTGAAACTTACCTTGAAGCCAGGCTATGATTTCCTTTTTTTCCCAAGCCCTGTCCTTTTTTTCTGTTGTTATATAAAAGCAATGTTGGCTCTTAAAGCTTCAGCTGCCCACAAACAGTAGCTAACAGCTTGTCCTTCATGTCTTTACATTTCAAGTTATCGAGGGAAAATATATATGTTATGAGTCATGCCTTTAAAGTTTTTGGTTCCAAAGTTGTTGATTTTTGTTATTGTTTTTTGTTTGCAAAGACTAAAACCACATCACTTAATTTCACAGGACTAATAATTAGATAATGTATTTAAGATTTTTGCCACTACTTGAATGCCTTTTGTGAAGTCAGTTTCTTGCAGAGTGAAGTCTCTCAGCAAATTCCCATTTTTTCTGACTTTAGCTTGATTCAAGCTCACACCTCCTAGTTCCTGTTCTCTATAGAGGAATTAGGAGATGCTATTTCCATCCAGCAGCAGTATTTCCACCTCAGTGTTATTCTTAAAGATATGATTACTACCATAAAGGTCCACTCACACTCCAGGAATTTTACATTTATATCTGTCTAGTCTTCTCACTCCTTTTTTTTTTCTCTCTTCAGTCAGCCCATCTCTGCAGTCTGTCTGCAGGGGGCTGAGCTGAATCTGGCGAGCATATGTGATCGGAAGTCTGAACAAGGGACTTAGTGAATATCTTGGGATACACTGGAATGCCTGGCTTTAGATCAGACCGGAGGGCTTACTGTACATGTTAGATGAGTTTTTAATGGCAGAGCACTGAAGTCCAAACAAGTTGCGAGGAAGCTGTTTCCACAGAATTTAGGTTGGCAAGGCGCTGCCGCTGTAGGGATACATTTTATGTTAGCGCTTATAATCCAAGACACTTAAGCTTGCGTTTGCAAATAAGCATGTCAGCCTATACATTTTGCCTGTATTAATCATATTCAGACATCTTGCTTAGAAGATAAGCAGTAGGTAGGAGAAAGGAAAAGTGGCTGTGTAAAAAAGGAAATCACATTAGCTGCCAGGGGAAAAGTATGTTTCACATTTATATAGACACACTGGAAGCATCCGGGCGGGAAATACAACACCACAGCAGCTTCTTTACATTTGACCAAAATCTCAGGAGTCCCCTAAATTCAGCTGGTCTTCAAATGGTGCTAAAAGATATTTCTGAATGTGCTGTAGTAGAAGAAGACAGTGTCTGTCTGTTTTACAGTAGGTAGCATTGAGCTGGCAACAGGTTTCCCCATTACATTGGCCAATACATTGGCTATCAGAGACCCCGTCACTTTCCTCTCTGATCGGGTAACTGATTGATGACTGACCCTCACCTGTGCCTTTTTTTCCCCCCCTCTCGTCTCCACAGACGCAGCGTCCCTCTCATCAGGCCTCACTCCTGGCACCTGGCAAAGCTGTCGGAGCTACCCTTCCCTCCACCTCCCCCTCCCCCATCCCCCCCTCCAACACCACCCTGCCTCCCCCCTGCCGACTCCCCACCTCTCCCCCCTCCGCCCCCTCCGCCTGCCATGCAGCTCCACCGCGGCCCTTACACATTATCCTGGCACACGACTGAAAACAGGTGAGCTGATGTGTAAACTAACTGTTGATGACTGTTGTATCTCATTTAGCTGCTGTTGGTTATTTGCGGTTGTTTTTATGGTGGGTTTCATTCAGTAAAATCATTGGTTCCCAGCTCCTGTAAAGGTCTGTTTGTGCGTTAAGGGGGGCTTTTCTATATTTGTACACAGTTATGTGATTATATCACTACAGGCAGACAGTGAATTGCTTTCATGATCAAATTAATGATCTTAATGAAAAGATTAAATGTTGAGTTTAAAAATAAGTTTGTCTTCCAAAGTAAAGTCTACAGATTTGTTGTTTTGTCTGGTAGAAGCCAAAGAATTCAGTTTGCTGTTATATAAAGTAGTAAAAGATGATGGCATTCCAATTTTCAGTTATGTAAATTCCTATATATAGAAGATGAAACTAGCAGGAGCTATTTTTATTTGCTTGAAAGATGATTTGAGCAATAAATCACTTGGTTTATTAAACATTTACATACCTTTCAAAGAATACCATGTTGCTTAAGGTTGAGGTAGAATTCATCACACTGACTGATGTTGTTGATAATGACATTTGGCAGTGGACTGCATAACTCTTTATAACAGGAAGGCTGTGAGGGTGATATTTATTGGCTGTCCCTCACAATCAAAAAGTTGAAAGTGAGTGGGAGGGGCTTTTGTACTTTGAAGTCAAACAGAGCAAAGAATAGAAAAAAATTATCTGAAACTGAGCATTTAGAGCAGTATTTTAGCCTGAGGTTTTAGCTCACAGTGATACACACTGACCTCATTATTTGAAACTTTGGGCATATTTAGTATGACCACCCACCTTTATAAAATATTTATAGGACAGAAAATAGGTCCCCTTTAAACTCACTTACAAATTTTTTCAGCCTACTAATACCTTTTTTAAATGAATTTAAAACAGCCTGTTAGGCCCCAGCCGTGCAACCCCTTGGTAAAAATGTATATTCCTGACTGGTTGGCGAGGGGTTGCTAGATGTTGTTGGCTGTCACTTTGTGGTGAATTGGTCTCAAAAGGGTACATGGTGCTACACCGAAAAGCTCATTGCACCTACTTTGGTCACTAGCATATTACCACCATTAAATGTAGTTTGCTTGGAAGACGACTTGTCTGCATACACTTGCTAACTACTCGCCGAACAGTAGAGGAGCTGTGAAAAGTGTGACGTAAGCAGAAACGGGAGCTGTTCGCTTTCATGGTAAAAGTTGCATCCTCTGAAATGCGCTGGTAGGGCGACACAGGTGTGCTACTGTATGTTTGTAGACAAACACAGGAACATATCTCAGATTTTAAGGTTCCGTTTGAAGTAGCTTTTCTCTTGGCTTTAATTCGTCATTTCCTCTGTGTCAGTAATTGTAAGGTGGGGAATATAAGGTGAGCCTCCTCGTCTGAATTACAGCCAGTCAGGTTTTTGTGCTCTACCTAAACATCATACTTTATACAGTATTAGTCATACAGTGTGATCCCATGACTCTATAAAGATATTATCTGCAAGTCACTGCCTGGGAGCCAACAATTGCCAGGAAACAGGTGACATCACTGTTTTAATGTCAACACGGCCCACGCAGGAAGCTGGCCTATTTTTGGCTTCTATTTAAACATTCCAAAGCGATAACCAATCAGATCTCTCTGGTGACCAGCTCTTTGTTCGTCTGTCCGGGATAAGTGGATGTTTTCTGCTGCGGTGGCAAATCCATTCAGAGCCCTCAGGGTTTGAAACAGTGAAACTGATGCAACAACATATTCAGTCGTATTTAGTTTTGTTATTTCACCTTTTTGGTTCTACAATTAATGCTGTTGTAATTGTAATGATGACTTTAAGCTTTTCTGGTTTTAAGTCAAGTTGTTTGAAGATCCATGAAAGATGTAACATATCGCTACTGTAAAATGACACTTAAAATGGGGCAGTTTTAGTCTTTATATTCAATCCAAATACTGAAAAATGGTTTAAGTAGTTCACTTTTCCAGTTGACATGTTGACAAAAAGTATTTGTACATGTCCGTGTTGTTTTTTTGGTGTTGAAATTAAGACCCTGTAACTTTTGCTGGGCAGTTTTGGCTTGTTAAGCGATCACGTTACCACCCTGTTTCCCGGTCCACGCCTCTCCTGCATTGGACGAAGCTCTCGTCACTATACATGTATTTCGTGTCTTTAAGCTTTTGTTTTAGCTTTTTTTTTTTTTTTTTAGCTTTTCAAAAATTCACAGTGTACACTCCAGCTCTGGACACCTTGTGCTTGTTTGGTGTTGGGAACAGAAGGTTGTTTAGATCCAAAGTGGCTAATGCTGCCAAATTTAAAAAGCAGGTAGTGATAAATTCAACAAAATAATATAATATTAAAAAAATGTCATTAAATCAAGATTACCCAACTAAATGGGTCAATAATAAACATAACATGGCTTTAGGTCTGTATTAATTTAATTATTGGTCACTTTAAACATTATTGCTGTCTATACATTGTTTCCTAGTTTTTGAAGTGATTTTTTTTTTATTGCCTTTTTTTACTAATAAACATTAAAAATACTGCGTTTACAATCACATGGGATAAAGAAAAGCAGCAAATGATCAAAAGATAAAGCAGCTGGAGTTGGATGGTGTCAGGAATTTGCTTAAAAGTGCTCTCCGAAACTAATATTAGACATCCACGGCTGCTAAGTGAACTGCAGTCAGCATCATGTTGCTCAGTTTTGGCCCAGCTCATGCTTGAAATCCATGTGTGAGCCAGAGCACCGATTCTCCTGCACTATTATTTTGCACTGTTGGGTGTACCATATGTCATATCTCCAGAACAAGGATGGACAACTTTTTTTTAAATTATTGTTTCAACAGAGTGCCATGCTGACTCAGAAACAGTAAGCTAAGGACCACACAGAGCAGAGCAGGTGAATTAAAATATAAGAAAAATAGTGCTGAATTACGTTCAACTCATTGAATTTGATAACTATTAACATTATTTTACATCAGGCTACAGACCGGTCAGTGACCTCCTGGAAAACACACTAGGAAAAAAATGTGTATTCCTCAACTGGATGGCAAACCTCTTTGTGATTGCTTTGGTCATTAGGATATTCCCCTGGTTGTACTTTGAATGGAAGTGACAAACTTGTCCACAAACACTATTCAGGTCCTCTGTGAGGCATAGTGAAACTGTGAAAAGTGCGACTTTTGAAACCTGTTGGCTGCAGTGCTGAGGCACATCTTTTACTTTTAAGGCGGACCTTCTTCAGTTCCAGTTTGTGTTGCACTTTTTCAAGTTTCGCCACCATTTGTCTACTAGTTAGCAAATGTTTGCAGACAAACATGAAAAACTACAGGCAACTGTGGCAATCTGCGAGCCACCAAAGCAACTGCTAGGAGGTTTTTGGTGCAGCAGCTTCTTTGCCATGAATTTCACCCAGCGAGAGCCAGCGACCTCCAGGAACCACTGCCAGTCAGTCAGGAAATACACCTTTCCATAGCAACTGGTGGTTGTATCTTGTCCACTGTGCCGAACAACCCTTGAGCAATGCACCCATGAAAAACCTCAATACTACAGCATCAGTGTGTATATACTGATCAGGCATTACATTATTACATTATCTCTTCATCATGGGGGTTTTGTCCACAAAGTTGATGTGTTTGAAGCAGGAAAAATGGGCAAGCATAAGGATTTGAGTGAGTCTGACAAGGGCCAAACTGTGATGGCTAGATGACTGGGTCAGAGCATCTCCAAACCCTCAGCTCTTGTGGGGTGTTCCCGGTCTGCAGTGGTTAGTATCTAAGTGGTCCAAGGAACGAACAGTGGTGAACCAGTGATGGAGCATCCATGGAGGCCCCATGTCACAACTTACAAGTCTTAAAGAATCTGTTGCTAACATCTTAATGCAGATATCACAGCACGCCTTCAGGGGTGGAGTCCATGCCTTGACGGGTCAGGGCTGTTTTGGCAGCAAAAAGGGGACCAGCACAATATTAGACAGGTGGTACATCTTTACTTTGTGCCTACATGATTTACAGGATTAGCTGTTAAAGTATCCGTGAAAAGGTCTAATTTTTTTCAGTTACAGTCTGTTCAGGTACTGGGAATAAAAACACCAAAAACATGAAAAGTTTGCCTAAAGCATGTTTAAATGACTAATTATTTAACCAAAGAGTGTAACAATGTGTGTGTGTGTGTGTGTGTGTGTGTGTGTGTGTGTGTGTGTGTGTGGGCACACGCTACTGTAACACATCAGGGGCAAATAATTGAATCGCCTAGTCAGGTTGAATAAGACTCTTTGTATCAGAGTATGATCTCATCGAGTTACACTGTAATCCTTCAAAGAGTATGAGGAAGTCCCCTCCGTCTGTATATTGACTCAGTAAAAATAGCCTTTATGTCTTTGTTTGTCAGCTGTTCTTCTTTTGATAGCAATCAGTGATATAACGTACCACTGTTTTAATAGTCCCACATGGATTAGACAGCGCTGTGTGTGTGTGTTTTTTTTTTTTTTTTGGGAGGGGGGGTGTCTTATTCCCACAGCTTCTCCTGCCTGATCTCATCAGTCGGATGAGGAGGCAGCTCCCGGCATAACTCTGGACAATGTCGTGTGACTCAGAAAATGTGGACAAAGAGAGGAAGACGTTCAATAAACTGTGTTTGTGTGAAGGAGTGGGACATTTTATACTCTGTGTGTGTGTGTGTTGGTTCTACTCTAGCCATGTGTGTGTGTGTTTTCATTTAAGCAATAAGTAAAGCGTGAGTTTGAGGGGGGAAAAAATCTCCCAGTTTTCACATTTACAGGAGTGTGTATGCCTGTATTAATTGCACTTGTCACACATTGTGTATTTGTGCTGGTCCATCTTTGTCAAACCTCATGCTCACATGTTCCACATTGCCTCTGATTGGGCAGGAGTGACGGTCATTTCCTGCCTAGCTCCCATCTCATTTCCTCTTTTCCTCTCTCTGTCACCCAGGTCAAATCTATACAGAAGCTTCTCCTCTCTCATTCATCGCTCACTTCCTTCAAAGACTGTTTTCTCATGCAGATAATGAAGCTTTTTTTCCACCCTGCTGGTGAGAGTATTGTGTCTCAATGTTTTACGCCAGTGATATTGAGGGACCATTCCAGTATTTCTGCAGGTTTGCTGTATACTTACGATATATGGTTCTGAATTTATTTCTGTATAGTACTGAAATTTTGAGACTGCTGAACCAACCTGAACATGTCTGGAAGGACCAGCAGTATAACGTCACCTGTATGTAAAAGATGCACATAGCCACAGTGACATCACCTAGTAGTTTGTGAACCCCAGTTTTCAAGCCTTGAGTTTTAACATTTTGGCTGTCACCATGTTGGGTTTTTGGGGCCAGGAGTGAGCAGAAATAGAGCTAGTAAGCTTAGTAAGCAAGCTGCATCTAGAGACTGTATGGATGCAACACTGCTATGTAATGCTAACATATAAAAAAGAAAAAAATACAAGAATTTCTCCCACCAAAACAAGAGTAAATATCTTGAACAGGCCTTTAGTGCATTTAACCAAACAGCAGTCCATTAATAATTGGTCAGGAAGTTTAGTTAAAAAATTAGCTGAGGTGAAGCTTAGCAGCCAGCTGTGTCGATAGCTACCTGCCATTTCAAGAGCAAATGTTAAGCCTCAATAAAATTTAAAGGGATGAACTATATAAATATTCAAACACCTATGTGTTTTTTGTAATGAGAGGAATTACCTATAGAGGCCAAAACCACTTTTGGACTAGACTGTGAACATGTTTATTTCTGCTGTAGCATTTTAACATAGGAGTCTGTGGGGATTGACTTGCTTTTGGAGCCACCAGAGGAACTCCAGTTTTTGGCACTTCTATATTTGCTTTAGTTCCAGGCCGTTCATTCCATTCAGTGTTGTGTAGATGTGGCTCCATAGTGGGGTGGTTTAAGCATTCGCCTAACACACAAGACCAGAAGTAGACACAGGCCTTTTTTTCCACCGACCAGGTGCCAGTGCCAGTATTTGAACCATTCAACGGTTTTTCCACCATGAATGTACTCGGTGCTCGGCCGAAAAACAGGTTCAACTCGGGCCCCGCAAGCTAGCTGGTCTCGAACCAAGAACGCGTGACTAAAGGGTGTGAATCTGTCATCTCAATGTAAAGTTTTCTACCGCTATCTCACTGCATGGTGTGTATTACATGAGAAAAGCGAAGCGATTTTCACAGCTGTGAATTAGGTTGGGCTCGAAGTCTGAACTTGCTGCTTTGTATCAGTTCATATCACAGATAAAAGGACACAAAGTGCGTACTTGTCGTCTTGCTCTAATCGGTGTCTGTGTTTACCTCTGTGCTGCACACAGATGCTGCAGTAGTTTGGTTTGGACCATAAAACGTATTTGCAGCACAAGAAAGGAGAGCGTGTTCACCCACGTTTGCGCCCTTCAGCTTCCGTGTCCAGACGAGGACCCGCCCACACTCATATGTAAAGGAGCAGTTCACAGAAGTGCGGTGGAAATGCAGGCCCGTTCTTAAGCATTTCACCGGTTCATTGAAACCAAAACCAGCACTGGCACAAGCACCGGCACCTCAGCAGTGGAAACATACTAAGAAATCCCTGAAAGGGTAGAATCAAGAATGGCATCTGATATAAAAATCAGCCAGATTAAATATGTGGATCCATTTGCTGTGACAACCCCTTATAAATAAAGGAGCAGCCAAATCAAGCTTCTGTTACATTAATATTATTATTGACTTTAAAAGTCTTGACTTTATTGCCCGATGTCAATCGTGTAAAATTGTATTTAGCACAAAAGACTTAGCTGAGATTGAATATTTTACAACTGAAATTTCTGAAACAGGAATTGAGAACCATAAATACCACAGAAGCAGCCTGGAGATAGTCTGCCGGTCGTCTTCCTCGTGTTGGTTCAAGATCAAAGCCTTTCAGAAATTTCGGTCTCCCGTAACCCCTCCTCTGTCTCCTTGGCAACTTTCCCCATTGTTTGAATAAGACACCAAAGAAATAACAAAAGGGTGAGTTTACAGGAAAAAAGAATACCACAAAAAAATGCCTGCAGATTTTTGTTGGAGCCTTTACGGGCTGGAATTGAACCAAGTGCTGGAAGGCGGTGCCCTCGAGCCCTCTGATAAGCCAATATGTGCAAAGTGTACTTTTCTATCCCTGCTCCCTGAGATCTCCTTTTCTCCCTGTTATTCTGTCTCGTGTGGTTTTGTCCAAGTAGTTGAGGTGGTTGGGAATTCTTTTGTTCTTTCTGTTTGTGTCATGTTTGGGATAAACTGTTTTAACGGGGGGGGGGGGCAGAGAGAGATCAAGAGGATGACGTGTAACAAAGGTCACAGGTCAGATTCAGACTCAGAATTGCAGCTGAGTGGCGGGTAGTTGAATCCACTGAGCAACATTTGATATATAGTATGCATGACATTTATTACATGTCTGTCTGCCCTAGAAGGGATCACTCATCTGTTTCTCATCTACCTTTATTTTTCTTTCTCTTTTTATTCAGTTGGGGAAGTCTTCTAAGTCTTCTTATCTAAATCAAACATGATACGGACAGATTGTATTGTACGGACTCTTAAGGCCTTCTCTCACATTTGGTAATATAAATGAAATGCTTTTTATTTTTTTTTAGGATTGGTTATTAGAAAGTGAAACGCTTTAAAACTCGATTTGTGTAATCAATTTAAAGTTGAACTTTTAAGGGATCTATTATTATTATTATTATTATTATTATATATGTGTTGGCTTCAGAAAGTGGTTTTCATTTTGTGCAGTTGATGTAAAGGAGATGGGACAGGAACGATCCAAAATCGGAATCAAGGAATGAAGGAGGAAAAAGAGAGGATGAGAGGAATCAAGGAATGACTTAGACATTTTGACTGTAGGCAGTGGGAGTTGATGAGGAGGAAATCCCTCTCTGCCTAAAGAGGCTTCCTCTGAGGGGCTTTAAAAACACATGGGGCTGCCATGGATCTTCGGCTCAACCCTGATAGAAAACAGATCTCCCAGCTGTTCAGTAGTAATGTTGTAAGGATGGGATGCGAAAGGGGGAGTAATCACAACTTGCAGCTAGAAAATTAAAGATGACTTAGTGTATGTAGCTTTTAAAGGCATTAACTATTTTGTCAGTCAAGAAGTAACATCATACTTTTCAAGAAACCACATGAATTTGCTTAGGGCACATTAAACTTTGATTAAACGGAATATTTTCTTCAGCCTTTTCCTACATTTGTGACCATATACATAGTTCTTAACGCTCTTGCATCTCATGCATTTAATTTCACAACTGATCATACTGACTACATACACTATGGCTAGTTTAAGTTTCTTTTTTATAAATTTAAAATAAAGAGTGTTTAAATTGGTATTTGTGTGCATCTCCCTTTTAAATCATTTATCTTTTTGTTTTTATCACCTTTTTTGACATCAGACTGTGTGCCGTGTTACTGCACATGTGTTACTGTTATTGCCCAACATTTATATATTGTTACTGTTATATTGCCACATGTTGCTTTGGTGTAATCTTGACAACACTTGAGACATGTGGATGGAGATCTTTTTCAAAACAAACATAAAATTCCTGGTTTAAAAAAAATACCCATGTATGTGTGGATGTAAGAAAAGCCAAAGGAATATTTCTGGAAAAAATCTGAACAATTTATTTTTTTCCCAAAAAGTCAAGTTTTCATCAATTTGCTTTTTTTGTCTGTAAAATAACCCAAAACATTCTCTATGTCTATTTTTGAAACATTTCAATTAAACTACTTTATCTCCATCTCTCTGTAGCGACTTGTCCATGCAGTGGGGTCAGCTGTCCGGACCTTACTCCTCCACTGACCGAAGCAGTTCCCTGGGCTCCATGGAGAGCTTGGATACACCTACACCCACCACGCAGCCATACCCCGACTCCCATAATTCACCCGTCGATCCTGCCCTCTTCAACAACAAGAGAGATTCTGCCTACAGCTCCTTCTCCGCCAGCTCAAACACATCTGACTACGCAACAGTGCCTCTAAGGCCCGGTGAAGCCAGCTCGATGGATAACCTTTTGTCTGGTCAAGGCTACCCTGTTAGCGATGCCGCAACCCTGTGTGGGTCACCTAGGGAGCGTCCAGATGAGGCACAGCTGATTGCACAAAAATCCAGATCACTGACCAGGCCGAGACCAAGGCCTGTCGAGGTAAAAGAGAGACCTTCGTCCTGCTGCTATGAGCAAGAACGGAGGGGTGGTGGCTTTGAGATTATAAAAAATGGAGAAACAGGAATGGAAAGAAAGAGGAACCCTCCTCAGCCTCCAACCAGAAGGGATAGTTTTAGGGCAACCCGAAGTTGCCCTAATTCCGCCAACACACGTTGTGCTTCTGCTCCTATTGAAAACTCTAGTGTTTCTTCTTATTATGAAGAAAATGAGTCCTCTCTTAATGTGGAATCAGGAATGCATAATGGCTTCCCTGCACCAGGAGAAGGTCGCCAAAGTGGGAATTTTGAGGATACTTTAGGTCTGCACTGTATCCAAACACAGACTGAAGATATTAGACATATCAAATGTGATACTAGTGCTCCTAAAAGCTATAAATCAAAGACCACCTCAGAAAACCTCTCTGACCCACTGACAGACTCCTTAGTACCCAAACCACCTTCTGATTCTGATTCCTTGCCTGCAGAAACGTCCACCAGTGTTCAAGGGCAGTCCCATATCTCCCACACCCAGCCCAAGCAGTCCTCTACTGTGCTGCACCGGCACAGTGCCCCTGAAAAGCTCCTTGCTACACAACTTCAGTTACTGCAATTCCACAGTGACAGCTCCTCTTTCGAGCCTTGTAATCTATCAAACCCTTCTGACCCCTCATTGTCCCCCTGCAGTAGCCAGTGGTCCCCTACATCACTTCAGCCCACAAGGGAAGACCAGGAAGCTTCTCAAAACCACCTTCATGCCACGTCAAACAAATGGGGAGGCAGCCGATGCTCAACCCCGGGATCTGTGTTCTTTGAAGGAAATGGTGATGATGGAGAGTCAAGAGAGAGGCTGGATGTAAATAGCAGGTCTCTCTCACCAGTTCAGCATCATATGCCTTGGGGTCGCTCTGTGAGCGTACCAGGGGAGACCACAGCATCGTCAGCACAGGAAAGACTGAACTCTGAATGTGATTTTAAGCCCCTTAGTGCTGCTGCCAGTGTGGATACATTGCTGGAGGAGAAAGGAGCCTTGGACAAAGAAAGAAATGAAAGAAAAAAAGAGAAAGTTGTAGAAGGTGAGGCAACCACAAAGAAGTCAAACTCCAGGAACCATCGAAGGAACCGCCGTCGTAGTGAGAGATTTGCCACCAACCTGCGCAATGAGATTCAGAGGAAAAAGGCCCAGCTTCAATGCAGTCGTGGCCCAGGAGGGTTGCTCTGTAGTGGAGAAACTGTCCAGGAGGAGGATCCAGACCTCAATGACGAGGCGGGAGATGCAGAATGGCCTGCCCAGGAAAAGGGTGCCAAGGTTGCTTGTGCCTCACCTTCTATTCCCCAAGATTCCCAGACCTCAGCACCAGTCAAGACATCAAACACCCCAAGTGAATCAGACCATGATGTCTTGCAGACTCCCCCTGTGTCTGTAGCCTACGCTCAGAGCAACAGCTTGTCCAGGTCTGTCCAGATTCTTGAACCAGGCGTGTCTAGTTTTGGTGTTGGCATCCGAGTTGTGGAGGAACCAGCTCCTGCTGGTAAGGCCCGCCGTTGGCGTTGGACCCCTGAGCATAAACTCCAACCCGAACCAGAACCTCAAGACCGACAGTGCAGAGTCTTGGGTGAAAGAGTTCTAGGGGTCACAGGGTCTCGCCATGGAGTTTGTGCTTTCACCTCCTCATCTGCAGCTGCATACAGTCGCTCCTCTTCAAGTTCACGAACAGAGGAGTCAGATATCCTTCCATTTGCAGATAGGATGAAGTTTTTTGAGGAAACGAGCAAGGGTGTGTCTGCGTCAAATGCCTTGGGGGCTATCCGGGGCACCAGAGGGGGAGAGCCCCCAAACCAAAGGCGATACTCCTACCAGGGAGGACAGCAGGAAAGCTCCCTGCTTTCAAATACTGTGGAGGCCAGGAGGCAGTCTGTGAGCAACAGCAGGGAGAGGCAGAAAGAAAAGGAGATGGAACTAGCGAGAGAAAGGGAGGAGAGGGTGAGGGAGCGAGAGGAGAGGCTAAGAGAAAGGGAGAGGCAGCAGGAGAAGGAAAGACAAGAGAGGGAATTAGAAATGGAGATGGCGAGGCTGAGGGAGATGGAGCGGGAGAGAGAACGAGAGGAGCGGGTGAGACAGTGGGAAAGGGAGCTCGAGTTGGAAAGGGAAAAAGAAATGGAGAGAGCCGGAGAGAAAGAGCGACTCCAAAATCAAAGAGAGAGAGAGCTTGAGCGAGAAAGAGAGAAGGAAAGTCAAGAAGACTGTCAGCTCACCTCTCCTCAGGAGTTTTATGGTAACCATGGCTTAAAAGTAAAAAGTCAAGACTTCCAACAACACAAAGACAGCTTCCAGAACTTTCAACCCAAGCCTCTGACATGCTCCAACAGCCAAACCCAGAATCAGGTCTCGCGATCAGCTTTTTATCCAGTCAGCACCCTTTCCCAGCCACTGGAGAACTGGAAACCTCTGCACCAGGCATACACAGCACAGAGCTACACATCCACAGAGGTAAGAGGGATGCTCATTTGGGTCTACTTCAAACTTTTTTTTGGCATGCCCCACTTCAGAAGCAGGAAAAACATTAATGCCAACTTTTCTCTGATTGGCTGCCCTTTGCAAACTTTCTGTTTGCAAAGGGCAGCCAATCAATCAGCCAGTGGGTGGGGGTCAGTGCTCAAATCCAGAGCTATAGGTGCCTGGGTTGATCATATTAGGAATATCCACTCTGCTTTACCTCATAGATATCCTCATAGGTTTTGGCTCATAGGGATTGTTTGCTTACTTATTAAAAAGTAGTAAATTAAAATCAAGGAAAATAAGGTCTGAAAATGTCTCAACTTTGTGAAAATTTTTCTATACGTATCAAATTTCCAGGTGATACATTTAAGACCAACAGAAATTTTTATTTTAAAAGCTATAGCTTATGTTTTAGACAAATGTCTTAAAAATGCAAAATCGCACGATACATTAGTCTGGTGGGGCTTGCCATACAATGGACATTAAATACTGAAATCCACAGATCAAAGTGTCGTCTTCAAAGATTACTTGTTTTGTCCAGAATCCATGAAGATTCATCTATTGTTGTGTTGCAATTAATCTTTAAATCCTGTTCTGGAAGGATTATTGCACTATTGTATAATTGTATACCAAACTTCTTCAAAAGCCTGAATTTGATACATAATTTTAACTTTTTACTTTTTAAAGTCTTAAAAAACACTTACTTTGATTTTTAAAATGGTGCAGGACCATTTGTACTTTAATTTAGTTTATTCGGTTAATCGCTGCCAGAGCGCACACACATAAAACTCGGCATAGGAAACCAGGATTACACAATAAAGTGTCAACACTTATTTCCATTGCTGTCCCAGACAACATTCGACAAACAACTCTAAAAGATATATATAACATACATATAGCTAAAAATAACTACACATATCACTGACAACAACAGAACAAAGATACATACATACATGCATACAAACTAAAAATAAATAAACATATCACGCTCTTGACTCATCATCTTATTCAGAAAGTATCTTTTTAAAACCTTCTTAAAACACATTATATCACCTAAAAATGTAACTCTGAGGGAAGACTATTCCATGCCAGAATGCTAGTATAGAGAAAACTAGATTTCCCATAAGACTTAACCCTAGGTATGTGCAAGGATGATGTACTAGATCTTGTATTAATAGAATGCAACTTATTAATAAAGTTAAAACCATTTGCCAAAATAGCTGGTGCGGTGCCATTCAGAATTTTACAAACAAAATTAAGCTTCATCTGCACCACCCTCATTTCAACTGGTAGCATACCCGCTGACAAAATTCAGTAGCTCCTATATGCCTTCGAGCTGGTGCATTCAGAATATATCTTAATTAATTTATTCTGGGATACCGGTAATCTATTTTGAAGCTTCTTTGATAGTCCAGAGTACCATGATATACTAGCATAGTCATAATGACTTTGAATAAGGGACTATACCAGCATTCTCCTGGCTTTTTGGGTCTCATGATTTGCCTGCCTATAAAGAAATTTTAACTTTGCATTTGAATTTTTAATTATACCATCCACAATGCCTTTTCCACTGATCCAAGATTAATGCCAAATACTTGGTCCGTGCACTACAATTAATTATACCACTGGTATATTGCACTTGAATAGAGTTTAATTTGTCCCGTTTTCTTTTCGACGTAGAATTGACTCAGTTTTATCATAATGCAGGGAGAGCCTATTGTCTATTAGCCACTCTCTAATTAATTCCATTTCATTTGAGAGCCAGTGTTGGATAACTTCAACACTTCTATCCGCCACAATAAGAGCCATGTCATCTGCATATGAAAGCAACTTGGAAGATACAAATGAAGCAACATCATTAATATAAATTAAAAATAAAAGCGGACCAAGAATAGACCCTTGGGGTACCCCGCAATTAATATTTGCTGGTTCAGAAAGAGTATTCCCCATTTCAACACACTGCTGTCTGTTCCGCAATTATGAAGCAAACCAGTCTAAAGCTAATTTACTAAAACCCATAGTTTTGAGTTTCATAATTAAAATACTATGGTCAACTGTATCAAAAGCTTTCTGAAGACCTAGCAAAACCATCCCGATATAATTACCCTTATCTCTTTCCATTCTCATGTAATCCGTAAGATGAGCCAAGCAAGCCTCAGTCGAAAAGGATTAACGAAAACCAAACTGAAACTCATATAAGAGATTCCGATCAGAGAGGTAGCGGTACAGTTGTTTATACACCACTTTTTCAAATAACTTGGATATGGTAGAAAGAATTGACACAGGTCTATAATTTCCAGGATCTGTTTTAGAGTTTTTCTTATATATCGGAATAACCCTTGCCATTTTTAAATCATCTGGAATTTGACCTGAAGAAAAAGAGAGATTTACAATAAAGGCAAGGGGTTCAGAAATTATCTAGCACCATCCTTAACAAATTTAGGCGACAACTGATCCAAACCCAGTAGCCTTACTAACACTCAAATTTGTGAAAATCTCCTTAGATACCTGAGAAAGACAAAAACCATCGCCCAAACTACTATAAAATTGTTGAACATACGCTCTTCCATATTTACCAGTGCTCTTACTGTAGGTCGTTTACAAAGCCAGAGGCAACAGTTGTAAAAAACTCATTAAACTTATTACAAACTTTTACAGTATCATAGCAAACTTCATTACCCATATCAAGACCAACAACGTTGGACTGAACCTTATATTTATTTATTTTGGATTCAGTAATTTTAGAATTAATATGATCAAATTTTGCTCCTTTTTTCTTGTATTGAATACTGTGACGTAATACAGTGTACCGTTTGTAAAGATCATGATTTGACATCCTCCTGAACTTCTTATATACATTATTCCTCTCATGAATCAAGTGCAAAAGCTCACATATCATCCAAGATTCCGTATTACCCTTAACACAAACTGTCTTAAATGGTGATATTTTATTCACAGCAGAAAGTAATTTGCTTTTAACAAGTGACCATGCCTGGTTCACATCTTCACAAGCATAAATCTCAATCAATGTTAAGAAGTTTTTCAAAATTTTCCTTACTATAATTTTTTGATTATGACTTTAATGAGGTACTTTAACCTCATTAAAACTTTGACGATGCTTGATATGAGCACCCACCTCTGCACCATTTTCTATAAAGAGAAGGAAAAGTCTAATAAGTCCCCTTTGAGTTTTCATAGCTCTTGCTGAGGGTTTTTCTTGACTCAAAATGGGTCATTGGGGGATGACTACACAAGCATGAGTGGTTTGCGTATAGTTCAGGCACCATAGCTAACGGTTAAATTTGTATATGTTACTGTTATTTTTGGCCACTTTAAAAGCAAAACTGTTATTTTATGCTTGAGTAAGTTAAACCACACTTAAAAAATACTGGTTAAAAATACTTAGGGCAGTTTTTGTGATATTTCTTTGGTGTGAGGGCCAAATGTTTTTGTTATTTTGTGTAAAATAGCTGATTAGAGAACTGATAAATGGATCTACAGATGGCTCTGCAGCAAAAGCATGATTCACCATCATAACTGATAAACTCATTTCGATGTTGACGCTGCATTATCATCTTGTTGAGGTGTGGATATGTGAGCTGATCTTGAGAGGCAGCCTTCCTAAGTGAAATTGCAGCCTATGTCCTAGCAGCACTAAAACCAAGTAACTCCGTTCAGAGTGAAAGGTAAACTTTTCTGTTGGACCGAGCTGAGATGACCACTAGAGACTGAAAACTACCTCTCTCCTTTCAACCAGCACCAGAAAGGGATTGAGTGGCCTCACTTGGATGTTGGAGTAAGTGGCCGCTCGGTCCAAGTGCTTCGTGGTTGAACGGTCGGTTTGAAGCAGAACCTCTCATCTTGCATGTGGTCACGGTCTGAAATTCTCATTGAAAATTCAGCGGATCATTGCAACAGTTCATGGAACTGGGAGAGAGACCGAGCAGCAGCGGCGGCGGGACACTTGTGTCAGCGATAATAGCAGCATAGAGTTGCATCTTTACCGCAAATTGATTCGAGTCTCTTGGCAGGGGGACGGGGGGCACAGACCCTTGTCTGAACTTTTGCTTTTCCTGTGAACTTCTACACATTCGTGCCCTCATCATTCGACACCAAGCAATCGAAGCTGACATTTGTTTTGGACTAAATGTATTTGGAGTTCAGCAGATATTTGGTTCAGGCTGACGCTGTTTTGCTGTTTCTGTGCGGTTTCGCCGCACCGAGGCCTCCGGGGAGCCGTCAACTTTGGCCTCCTCCGTTTTGGCATTCTTCTCAAGTCAAAGGTTGCCGGTTTGATGCCACAGTGATAATCTTGTCTGCTGCTGACAATGTCTATTGTTTCTTGGTAGTAACAGATGTGCTGGATGGGTGATAAGGGAAATCTTAATATAGTTCCCATTTTAAATGAGAAATGGGGTTCATTCAGCCATTAAGGTGTGTGCGTTCATGTTCCTGTGTTTGTGTTTGTGTGTTTTGGATGCACGAAGGAAATCAAAATCTTTGTAGCCACTTTTATTATTTGTGGTCTGTCACTGAGTGAAAGGAGCCGAGTGGTGTTTTTGAATTGAACTGATTTTTGCAGAATTGGACTATCAGATTAAAAGATTAAATGATTTTTCATTTTACTTCCCACCTCATTATAAAAACATTGAATCTACTATTTGAAGCAGTATAGCTTTCTCCCAAAGGACATTAGTTCTTTATACTCTAAATGAAACACATTCATGGTAATCACTCAGTTGGCAGTGGATTACTTTAAGTTGGAATACTTGACTTGATTACACAATTATTTTTACATTAAGATTTTAATCTGTACAGCAGTGTTTCTGCTTTAAAGCGGGCCTATTATGCTCCTTTCCAGATTCATATTCTTCTAATTATTGGCGTCTGCTATAGTAGCTTTTGCATTATTCAGTTTAAAATGATCCAATTTTTCTCATACTGGGACCCGATAGAGCCTCTCAGTAGGCCTGTCACGATAACAAATTTTGCTGGCCGATTAATTGTCTCAGAAATTATTGCGATAAACGATAATATTGTTTGGAGACCGTTTTAAACTAGTA